>QRFJ01002809.1:109478-134156 GCA_006176705.1 Cocos nucifera | reverse complement strand
GAGTACTCAGTAGAAAAAGTTACAGAGTATTGAGAAGAAGAAGATAGCTTCGAGAAAACGTATTTGGAGGGTTCCTTTTATAGATGGAGCCTTTAACAAACTGATAGCGACAGTCATAACTGTCAGATGGTGAGCTACTCAAAATCACATAAAGTTTGTTATAGAGGATAGTATCTATTATCGTGGTGTGTCAGTCCATTAGAATTTAATAGTCGAAGTTTGAAGGAGCAGGCATCAATTGGTGATGAATCTTTGAGTTACATCAATACCAAAGGAGTTAAGACTCCTCTTAGGCAGTCTATGGATGAGTTGATTCATGTTGTGCATGAAGCTAGGTTTGTCCGAAGACCTTCTTAGGCAACTGCAGAAAGTTCGACTGCTAGAGGAGTTTGAAAAGAGTTTGACTGCTGGAGGAATCCAGAAGAAGTTTGGTTGCTGGAGGAATTTGAAAGAAGTTCGACTGCTGAAAGAATCCAGAAGGAGTTCAACTGCTGGAGGAATCCAGAAGGAATTTGGCTACTGAAGGAAGGAGTTCAGCTGTTGGAGGAATTTGAAAGGAGTTCGACTGCTAGAGGACTTCGAGAGAAGTTTGGCTACTGAAGAAATCCAGAAGGAGTTTGTGATTGAAGCTCTCCTACGATTATGAGTAACACTTGGCTAAGCACTAAACTGAACTTCAATGGGAGTGAGGTTTACCCCCAACAATAGTCTTCCTACTTTCGAGTTCGAGATTTGAAGGAAGAAAGTAAAAAGTTGACTATCGAAGTTCCTTCCTCGGCTTCCGCCTTGTCGAGATGAGACATTTTAGCATTTAACGCACTAGCACTAAAACTTTTTAAATCTAAAATGAGTTTGAAAAGATGGCCCTTCGTTTCTCCCACCAAAATTCTACCCTAGGTATGGTGCCATAAAGACTCCACCCGTTGCCATTTTTCTATCATGATGAGTGGGACACACGGCACACGATGATCAATCGAAGTTGATCCGCGATCATAACTACCTTGGATTATTTTTGGCTATTTAAGGTCTTCCCCCATCACCTGAAAGTCATCCCTGCCCGAGTCTTCTCCTTTCTTCAGCCTCCATTCATCTTCTTCCTAAGGATTTTAGCCTTCTATCTTGCCTTCCTGAGCTCTAGACATCCTTTCGATTGATTCTCCCCGCATTCATCATCCTTTCATTCTCTCCAGACAGCTTAGGTCAGTCTCCTAATCCTTCTCTTAGGTTATTCATGCTTTTTATTTCTGGCTTCTTACTTTTTTGATTTCTTGGTAGCGACCTTTGCCCTGCATTTTTTCTTATTTTTTGGGGGTTTTCTTGGGATTTAATCTCAATTCGAATGTCTTCCAAAATCTTCCACTCCATTAGTTCATGGGGCTCGTTCGGACCGACCTTCTTTGATCCTGCACCTTTGGTTGAGGTAGAACCCAAGAATATATCCCGCTCATTTTTTGCTTCTGACACCATCCCATCTATTATTACCCCAGACAATCTTTCTTTGATTTGAATCTAATATGAAATCCCTCTGAAATACAATCTTGAACTTCCTAGCTCTGATGATCGAGTCAGCTCCCATTTGATTGGCCGATTTTGTTTGTACTTAGAAACTTTGCATGCTAGGCTTAGGCTCCCACTGCCTCCTTTTGTAGTCATCCTCTTTCAATTTTTAAATATCTCTTTCGTATTTGTCATATCGAACTTCTTTTGGTTCGTCATAAGTTTCCTCTTTCTCTATCGATTGGCCAAAGTCCAACCGACCATTTTACTTTTTAGAAATTTCTACACCTTCGAGCATCATCCTTTCACAAAGGATTGATGGTGCTTTCCCCCCAGGTCAGCAAGAAGGGGTTATTGAAAGGTGCCCCTTCTTCCATTCACAACTGAAAGAAAAAGGTTTTTTTTGTACATTGCCTGACCCTGTCATTAGGTCTTCCTCCATGGCGTTATATTAGAGAGTCAATTCATCAAGCTTCTAACTTTGATGGAGCCGACCTTAATTCCTCCGATAAACTTAAGGCATACTGAGCTCCTCCTCTTTTTGATCTTTTAAAGGAATAGACCTTGTTCAACCTGGGTCTGAGTCTCCATGATCCCATTGGTATATCTTTTGATTTTTGAATCCACACGGTTTCGCGCATGTGTATTGCTACTAACTGCGCTTTTTTTTTCTGTTACAGAAATGGATACACAAGCTACCGAGATGCTTACCAAAGGGCTCTACACCAAGAAGAGGAAAGAAAAGGTGCCAAGTGATGGCTCAAAGAGGATGAAGGTCAGTGCTTCTAGCTCCAAAGTTCCCGCCCCCACTGTCGCTACATCCGAGGTCATCATCGGTGTTGAGACTGCCCTAACTATCAAGGTCGGCACCGCTGGCGTGGGCTCAGTGCCTTCCATGCCCTCAAGTCCCTCCAGCGGGGATCGGGCTTTGGAGCTTCTTGCCAAGGAAGAGATAGGGGAAGGAAGAAAAAAGAAGAAAGCCATTGTCAAGATGTCACACAAGGCTCGTCTAGGCGGACCGGATGGCGATGATGATGAATGAGGGGAGGATCCCTTCGACAACCCGGAGATCATCTAGGATCTTACTGACAGGTTTGCCATGCCCAAGGTGATAGACCAGATGGCCGACCTGGACCCGTGGCAGCTCATCTGGGGTTCTCTCGGAACCATCCTCAAGGTGATTGCTCGGTTGCTCGACTCTTTCTCTTCTCTTCTATTCTTTTTTTCTTTGTTTTTTTTTTTTTTTTAACATCAATCGTTTGTTGCAGTCAGGTCACCAAATGCTCACCTACATCAAGAGGGCACGTCGTCAGGAGGTGGAGGCATAGAAGGCCAAGGAGGGCCTTTGAGTCGAGATCTGTCATCTTCAAGAGAGGGTCGATGAGGTCGAGCACCTTGTTGAGGAGAAGGTGATGGACATCAAAAGTCTCAAGAGCATGCTTTGCAAAGAGGAGTTCATCTTGGCCGGACTAAAGGCCGCATTGGCCTTCGAGGAGGAAAGGAGGAAGGAACCGAGAATAGGATCGCCGAACTAGAGACCCAAATGGTGAAGTCGATCTCGGAGGCGATGATCCAGACCATGGAAGAGTTCAAGACCTTTCCCGAGATGAGGAACTTAAACGTCAAGTTTGGCCAAGGGGCGTTTATCAAGGATTTTGAGCTCTACGAAGGTAGGGTGGCCCGGAGGTTCCCTGAGCTCCACCTCAGCTTTTTGGAGGAGGAGGAAGATGACATAGATGTAGGACCATCCAATGCCGCAGTCAATCCTTCTTTCGATGAGCTCGCTTCTAGCCCATCTGAACCTACCGTAGAGATGCCCAAACCAATTCGAGAATCTGAGGCGGTCGAGAGCGATCCAGCTTCATCCTCCATCACCCCTTCCAAGGTTGAAATTCTCGAGTAGTTGTACATTTTTCTTTTTCTCTCCTTCTTTCTTTATACTCAAAAGTTTTGATTAAATGAAAATGAATTTTTTCTATACCTTTAAGCACCTTTCATACCTCGAATGCAGTCTCTCGTTAATGCTGATCCACTACCTCAGGAGGTTTTGATGAAGCTTTTGATAAAGAGCTTGAGGAAGGAAGTTTATCATCTGAAGAAGAAGTTGAAGAAGATGGAGGATGACCTTTGAGCCTCATGAAAGAATGCTTCTGAGGTGACCAAAGAGGTGACTCGCCTCCATGGCTTACACATGAAGGATGCAGTGAGCATCAGTATTCGGAAGGGTAGCTTTGAGAAGGAGATCGCCGAACATAAGAAAAATGCCAGCGATAAGTTCTTAGCACTGACGGTGAAGATCAGCTCTCTTGAAGCTGACTTAAAGAATGCCGGGAAAAAATTCCATCTCCTAGAAGGGAGCTCGCTATGGTCCATCGATAAGGTTCGGTATGATTGGGACTGGTCACAAAGATTCTCCTAGTTTCAGAAGCAGCTGCAAGATACTGAGGACTGGCATAATAGCTACCAAGTGACCTGGGCGGGAAAGATGTCCAGGGTTGAAGGCGAGCTTAAGGCTGCCAGAGATGAGGCAGCTCATCTTTGAAAGTGACTGCATAATAATCGGGAAGCCAGAATGAGTGGTGAGTTATAGGAGATTGCCTCCTTGAAGAGGATCATTGGTGAGCTTTCAGAGATAGTTGGGGTGGAGAAGGTCGAGGTTCAATGGTTGAAGCTTTAGCTCACTTATGAACATCAGGTTGTTGAGGACGCGGAGGCCGAGTCTGATGTTTTGAGGAGACAACGATGAGAGCTTGAGGGTAAGTTTCAGTTCGCCAATAGAATGTACGTAGAGGATCTTTACAAGAAGAAGAAGCTTGAGGAGAAGATCCTTAAGCTAAAGTAGGCCTTGATGATGGCCGAGGTCGGCAGCCCGAAGTCCAAGAAGTCCGGATCGCCTTAGAGCATTGGTTCTCTTCTTCCACTTTTTTCTTTCTTTTGGTGTGATCAACCTTGTCGGCCTATATTTTGCTTGTAATAAACTTATTTTTATAATGAAATAATATATTTCTCATTATTTTTATTTTGCATGAATTCGAGGCTTATTTGTGGCCTTACCTTTTTTACCTCGTTTTTCTCTATGTTGCCTTCTCATGAAATGCTTACTATGGACGCCGAACTAGGACCTCTTCTATAAATTAGGATAAGATTCTATCTTTCGTATTTGACATAGTCAGGTTGTTGCAAAAAAATACGTGTAAGGATTCTCCATCGAGCTTCTTCCTTCCCCTCATCTTTGATCAATGAGGTTCTAATTTTTGCTCATGTTAGGATGAGACTTTCCTTCTGTTCCAAACATGGCTTGTGGGGACGCATTAGGGTCCTCAGTAGGGCCTCTCTCCTATCTCATCTTAGTTTAACAAGGCCCTCGACTTTGCTCACATTAGGATGAGGTTCCTTTTTCTATTCCTAACGAGCTGTAGAGGCACATTAGGGCCGTTGATAGGGCCTCTCCCCTCATCCCATCTTAATTTAACGAGGCCTTCAACTTTGCTCACGTTAGGATGAGGTTCTCCTCCTATTCCTAATGGACTGTATGGGCACATTAGGGCCATTGATAGGGTCTCTCCCCTCATCCCATCTTAATTTAACGAGGTCTTCGACTTTGCTCACATTAGGACGAGATTCTCCTCTTGTTCCTAATAGGCTATAAAGGCACATTAAGGCCATTGATAGGGCCTCTCCCCTCATCCCGTCTTAATTTAACGAGGCCTTCGACTTTGCTCACGTTAGGACAAGGTTCTCCTCTTGTTCCTAATAGGTTGTAGGGGTATATTAGGACCGTTGATAGGGTCTCTCCCCTCATCTCATCTTAGTTCAACGAGGCCTTCGACTTTGCTCGCGTTATGATGAGGTTCTCCTCTCATTCCTAATGGGCTACTCTAGGTTGCTTTAGAAAGTTATTAGTCATTACATGATTTTTGGGCCAAGAAGTAGTGATGTTAAAATAGAAAAATTTTATTGAAGAAAAGTTACTAGTAGTATATTCTCAAGTTTTTCGAATTCTAAGGCCGCGGAAGAGTTGTTCCTCCGAGCTTCTTTAAACGATAAGTTTTGGGCTAGATAACCTCCTCTATTTCATATGAATCTTCCTAATTTGGAGCGAGCTTTTCTTGGTTCTGAGGCTGTGAGACAGTCGCTCATCGAAGTACCAAGTCTCTCACTTTGAATATCTTGCCTTTGACTTTTGAATTATAGTAGCGAGCTACTTTTTGCTTGTAGGCTACCATCCAAACTTGGGCTTTCTCCCATTTTTCTTCTAACAAGTCGAGGTTAGCCCTGAGGTTTGGTGAGTTTCGCTGCTCATTGAATGCCTTGACTCGTGCTGATGGAAGTTTGAGTTCTATTGGGATAACCGCTTTCATTCCAAAAGCCAAGGCAAATGGGATCTCCCCGGTTGGCAATCTTTGGATAGTTCGGTATACCTAGAGTACATGATAGAGTTCATCTATCCAAGTCTCCTTCACTCTTTCAAGTCTTGCTTTGATACCTTGCAACAAGGTTTTGTTTGTCACTTTGGCTTCTCCGTTTGCTTGTGGGTGGGTGACTGATATAAAATAGTGGGAGATGTTCAAATCTTCATAGAATTCAGTAAATCTTGCCCCAACAAACTGCCATCCATTATCAATTATGAGAGTTTGAGGCAGACCGAACCGATAAATGATTGACTTTTAGACGAAGTCCTGCTCCTTGGCTTCAGTAATTTTTGCCAATGGTTCAGCCTCGATCCATTTGGTGAAGTAGTCGATTGCAACTAGGAGAAACTTTCATTATCCGGATGCCATTGGAAAGGGGGCAAGTATATCCATTTTCCACTACGTGAATGGCCATGGTGTGCTTAGTGGAGTAAGCTCGGAGGTCGGCTGTCATTGTATGTTTGCATTTTTTTGACAGCAGTCATATTTCTTGACATAGTCTATGGAATTGTGGTATAATATTGCCAATAGTACCCTTATCGAAGTAGTCTTTATGATAAGGATCTGGCTCCAACATGACTTCCGCAAATTTTCTCATGCACTTCCCATAATGCGATGTCGGCCTCTGAAGGTCAAAAATATCTCAAGAGCGACAGAGAATACGACCTTTTATACAGCTTACCTTCATACAAAACATACCGAAAAGCTTGATTTCTAAGCTTTCGAGCTTCTTTTGGATCATGAAGGAGAGCTCCATCCTTGAGGTAGGCAACTAGTGCATCGATCTAGCTCGATTCATGCTCAACTTGCATAATAGGCTATGACTCCTCTGAGCTTGGGCACTTTAGGATTTCAAAAAATACTTCTTTAGGTAGTTCAGTCGGGGCTGAAGTGGCTAATTTAGAGAGAAGGTAGTTCCTTATGTTCTCTACCCTTGGAATCTGTTGAATGCTAAAACTATTGAAGGTCGGAGTCAGATTTTTCACTTTCTCAAGATATTTTATCATGCTTTCCTTTCGAGCTTTATTACTATCATTGATCTGTCCGACCATCAGTTGAAAATCACTTAAGACTTGGAGCTGGTCTGCTTCTAACTCTTTTATTATTTTTAATCCAGCGATCAAAGCTTCATAATTAGCCCCATTATTAGTTGCTGGGAATTCAAAGTACAACACATATTTGGCGATGACATCTTCTAGGTTAATCAAGATCAACCCTACATCTGCTCTAGAAGTGTTGGACGAGCCATCCACATATAGGGCCCAAAAACCTTCAAGAAGGTCGGCCCTTTCTTCAGGGGAGCCCGACTGTAACCATGGAATACTAATTTTGTCCTATTCAAGCTCGGCTTCATCTAGGATGGTGCATTCTACTTTTAAATTTGCTAATATTTGGGCTTTGATCGACGATCAAGGTCGATAGTTGATATCAAATTCTATAAGCTTGATCACCCATTTTACGATTCTTCTGGAGGCATCCATTCGATAAAAGATTTCCTTAATTGGCTGATCCATGAGAAGCATTATGGAGTGCCCCTAAAAGTAAGGTTGGAGTCTTCTGACAGCAATTAGAAGAGCGTAAGTCAATTTTTCTAATTTAGAGTACCTGGTCTATGTATCCCTTAGGATCCGGTTTATGTAGTAGACCGACCGCTGCACTTTCATTTCCTCCTTGACTAGGACTGCCGCCAGAGCTATTGGGGAGACCGCTAGGTACAAGAATAATTTTTCTCCGAGCTCAGGCTTTGCCAGCAATGTTATGGAGAGACTGCTACTAGGGAGACTGCTAGTTTTTAAGCTCCTCAAATGCCTGTTGGCATTCCATTGTCCAGCAGAAGTTCTTTGGCTACTTGAGAGCTTGAAAGAAGGACATGCATTGCTCGACCGATCTCGAGACAAAGCGATTTAGGAATGCCACTTTTTCAATCAGGCATTGAACTTCTTTAATTATTTTTGGAGCAGTCATTTCTTGAATAGCTCAAATTTTCTCTATATTTGCTTCAATCCCATATCTCGACACCATGAATCCCAAAAACTTCTCCGAGATCACTCCAAAGATGCACTTGGTCGGATTCAGCTTCATCTTATACTTCTTAAGTGCACTAAAGGTCTCTTCGAGGTCGAAGATGTAGTTCATTGAAGCTTGGCTTTTGACGAGCACATTGTCCACATACACCTTCATGTTGCGGTCGATCTACTCCTCGAAGATTTTATTGATCAGGCACTGGTATGTTGCCCCTATATTTTTTAGTCCGAAAGGAGTAACCTTGTAATAGTAAAGATCATGGTTAGTAACAAAAGTAGTTTTCTCCTTATCCTCTGGTGCCATCTGAATTTAGTTATAGCCAAAAAAGCCATCCATAAAGGGGAGGAGCTCGTGGCCCGAGGTTGCATCCATCAGTTGATCAATCTTGGGTAGGGGTAACTATCTTTTGGGCAGACTTTGTTTAGCTTTTTGAAGTCTATACATATCCTCCACTTGTCGTTTGCCTTTTTAACGAGCACCACGTTTGAGATCCAGCTCGGGTAGTTAACTTTTTGGATAAATCCAATCTTGAGGAGCTCATCAACTTCTTCTGCAATTGCTTTTTTTCTTTTCGGAGCATGGCTACGCATCTTCTTTTTTACTGGGCAACACTTGGGATCAGCAGTCAGTCGATATTTCATAACTTCGGCATCGATCCCCAACATATCCGCTGGGACCCAGGCGAAGACATCCATATTCTTCCAAAGAAAGATGATGAGTTATTCTCAAACCTCGCCCCCAAAGTTGGAGCTGATCTGCATAGTGTGCTCTACATTCCCGTCATCCAAGGACATGGCTACAAGATCTTCCATAGGCTCACCCCACTCCTCCATAAGGTCGTTACGAACATCCAACCCATCAACAGGGCAAAGGTCGGACTGGATGTTTTTCTGTGCGGCAATAGAGTGACAGTGCCTTGCCAAGGCCTAGTCTGCCCTAATCTCTCTAATTCTGCAGCTCATTGGGAACTTCATCTTTAAATAATAGGTTTATACCATAGCTCAGAGTGCGTTCAAACTAGGTCGTTCAAGAATAGCATTGTAAGCAGATAGACCTTTTATGACTAAAAAATCAACCTACGCTCTGGCTAGCCTTGGGCAATGCCCTGCAGCTACAGTCAGAGTTATTATGTCCTCAACTGGCACAACATCGCCAGTGAAGCCTACCAATGAAGAGTTCATAGGTCCCAAATGATTATTAGATAAAGATATTTTTGAGAAAGCATCTTAAAATAAAACATCAGTAGAGCTTTCATTATCTATCAAAATGCGGCATACATCATAGTTAGCAATGTTTAAAGAGATTACAACCATGTCATTATATAAGAATTGAACTCCTTGGGCATCTTCATTAGTGAAAGCAATGGGCTCCGCAGTTCTTCACCTCTTTCGAAGCTCTACTGATCCACTAGCCTCCCCTCATCGAAGTTCTCCAAAGATGGTGTTGATAATGTCGAGGGATGGTCAATCTAGCTCCTGCTCCTCCCTTCTTGGCGGTTCTAACTATGGTAGTGCCCTCGATCGATCTTTCTATCCTTCGAGCTGATGTCATAGGAATCGACCGAGCCTACTCCATTTGATGATTTTCTCAATCTTGTCTTGGAGCTAGACACACTCTTCTGTATCATGATCGTGGTCACGATGATAGAGTAGTACTTGGTAGGATTGCATTTGTCGGGGTAAGAGTGCATCCTCTTTGGTCTAGATAGTTGCTCCATGATCTCCATCAGTACTTGCATTTTTGAAGCATTGAGGGGGCATAGTTATGGAACCTTTGGAGGGTGGAGCCCCGCCATACCCTTCTATCAGGGCTTACTTGCTTCCGAGCCCGAAGAGGAGTTCGGACTCGCTTGCGCTTAGAAAAAGTTTGGGAGCGCGGCCGAGCTTTACTCGGCTTTCCTTCCTCAGTGGGCCTATCCAGCTTACCAATTGATCGCTCTTCAGTGGCTTCATTGTCCTTGGCCTTGAAGGCCTCTTCCGCTCAAGAATATCCTTCAGTCCGAGCCAGTATATCATAAAATTCCTAGGATACTTTTTCTCTAAGGAGAACAGCAGATTGTTCTTCTGAAGGTCACCTTTTAGTATGGCCATAGCAACAGACTGATCTAGATTCTGAACTTCCAGAGTAGCTATATTCAAGCGGTTGATATAAGCCTAGATGGATTCTCCCTCTTACTACTTGATGTTGATGAGGAATTTCTAGCCTAACCTGGGATGGCGGCTTCTAACAAATGAGCCACAAATTGATGGCTCATCTAGTCAAAAGAGAAGATGGTGTTCAGCTTGAGGGCTGAGTACTAGTTCCTGACGGCTTTCTTTAGGGTGGTTGGAAAGGCTCGATAGAGAATGATGTCTGGTGTGCCATGGAGTAGCATCATCATCCATAAGACCTCCAGGTGGTCGATCGGATCGGAGGTTCCATCGTAGCTCTTGAATTGAGGAAGCTTGAAGTTTGGTAGGATAGATTTTTGCATGATGTAGTGAGAAAAAGGAGGATCGGTATAAATATCATTACCGTAGGAGGAAGGAGCACAGTGGAGTTCTTCGATATGCCAGCTCATCTCTTATAATTTTTGGTCCAAATCCTCTCGATCGTGGATCTCCAAGATCTTTGGCTGAGTGGGGGTCTCAACTCTCTGCTTCTCTTTCTCGAAGATTATCGATCGACTAGCCCAAGTCGGCCACCCCTGGATCGGACACGAGATTCCAGAGAAGCCTATTCTAGCTGAATCGACACTAGAGGCTATTGCCGCCGCATGGCCTGCACCATTTTTGTGAGGCCACAAACCTGCTGCACTAGCAAGTTGAACTGCTCCGTATCCACCATTACTGCAGGTAAAGTTTGAGTTACCGGAGAAGAAGCAAGGGTGGGTAGATCTGGATGGGATCTGACCATGGAGGCCATCGACCGTCGGATTGAAGCCTTCCTGGGGGGCATCCTTCTCAGAAAGAAAAACTTTGGAGGAGAAGAAGAGAGATCTAATCTCTACTGAGCACACCTTTAAGAACAAGAAAACCTCAAAAGGTAGAGGTGCCCTTCCTCTCGCGCCAATCTTATTGGTGCAAAATCTGATCGTCTTCAGAGAAGCGCTGGAGTCAGAGAAGATGAGGTTACCATCAGTGACCTATAAGACAAGTCTCAACCAGAGCCTAGGGGGTGGCTCCGGCAAGATCCTCCGACAATCAAGTTAGCTCTTTCGACCAATAGAAATGGAGTACTCAGTAGAGAAAGTTGCAAAGTATTGAGAAGAAAAAGAGATCCTAGAGAAAATATATCTGGAGGATCTCTTTTATAGATAGAGCCTGTAATAAACTAATAGTGACAACCATAACTGTCAGGTGGTGGACTGCTCGAGACAACTTGAAGTTTATTACGGGAGGTAGTGTCCATTGTCGTGGTGTGCCAGTCCGTTGGAATTTAATAGTCAAAGTTCGAAGGAGCAAATGTTAGTTGGTGATGAATCTATGAGTTACATCAATACTAAAGTAGTTCAGACTCCTCTTAGGTAGTCTGTGGGTGAGTTGATTCATATTGTGCATGGAGCCGAGTTCGTGCGAAGACCTTCCTAGGCTACTGCAAAAATTTTGACTGCTAGAGGAGTCTAGAAGGAGTTTGGCTACTGGAGAAATCTGGAAGGAGTTTGACTGCTGGAGAAATTCGAAAGAAGTTTGGCTGTTAGAGGAATCCGAAAGGAGTTTGACTGCTGGAGAACTCTGGGAGAAGTTCGACTGCTGGAGGAATCCAAAAGAAGTTTGATTGCTAGAGAAATCTGGAAGGAGTTTGGCTGCTAGAGGACTATAAGAGAAGTTCGACTGTTGGAGAAATCCGGAAGGTGTTCGATTGCTGGAGAAATTCGAAAGAAGTTTGGCTACTGAAGGAATTCGAAAGGAGTTCAACTGCTGAAAGAATTTGGAAGAAGTTTGGCTGTTGGAGGACTCCACGAGAAGTTCAGCTACTAGAGAAATCCAAAAGGAGTTCGACTGCTGGAGGACTTCGGAAGAAGTTCGTTCGGTTACTGGAGGAATCCAGAAGGAGTTCGATTGCTGAAGGACTTCGAAAGAAGTTCGACTGCTGGAGAAATTCAGAAGGAGTTCGTGATTGAAGCTCTCCTGCGATTATGATTTACACTTGGCTGAGCACCAAACCAAACTTCGATGAGATGGTCGGATTGGTCGAATGTGTAGAACAATATCTTTAGAACCCATGTGGATGTAGTTTCCATATAATTAATTCTCTTGATCAAAATGCTCGTAGGACACCTCAGAGTTTAACTGTCAATTCTGATTAGGTCATCCACATTGTATTTCAAAATATCAAATCCATCTTATGGATTATCCTGGCTAAGATTTTTGCTATATTGAAATATAGTGATGCATTCTTCTCCAACTCTTGGAGTGGCCAATCCCATCTTGATCACTCACTGACTTTATAGGTACTTGACTGTGCCTAGAAACCTTCCATTATTGAATTAGAAATTTAGTTAGTTTGGTACCAAAGTATAGTAAGTTGCTTTCAAGTCACTATGGTGATCTCAGGTCTAAGTGACACTTATACCTATATCCCATTAGAGCAATTCTCGATAGCAAAATTCTCTGAAGTTGATCATGTTCTATGATGATGTATCCTTACATCTCACTTGTATGCCATACTAATATCTCCACACTCCTTGGTTAAGAGGACAACCAATCTATATAGCATACAATGACTTATGCTCGATAAATGCTATCGTCCTAATTAACAGCATATCATTTGGTCGTAAACTATTTAAGGATTAATCGATAAATCCTCACTTTATCAAAACTAAATAGTCCTAAGGATTTCATCACAATAATGGAGTTCATTAGAAGATATAGATTTTATAATGAAAATGCTAAAAAAATATTTTATTCATTAATAAATCAATTATAATTAGAAACTAGCTCAACCATCAATAGGCTGATGATTGACTTTGGGACACATTTTCCAATAGCTCCCACTTGTCCTAAAGCCACTCAGTATAGTATCTAATATCCATCTTTGACTTGTGGTCGTCGAACTTCTTTATCGTCAAGACTTTAGTGAAGGAATCAATCAGGTTCTTCTTTCCATCGATCTTCTGAAGGTCGACGTCACCTCGATCCACTATCTCCTAGATTAGATGGTAGCGGCATAGTATGTGCTTCGTCCACTGATGTGCTTTTGGTTCCTCCATCTGAGCAATGGCATCAGTGCTATCGTAGTAGAGCAGGACTGGTCCATCAAGAAAGGATGCTATTCTAAGCTTGGTGATGAATTTTCTCAGCCACATAGCTTTCTTCATGGCATCTGATGCTGCGATGTACTCCGCTTCACAAGAAGAGTCTACCATAGTATGCTGTATGAAACTCTTCTAGCAAATGGCTCTACCATTTGGAATAAAGATATAATCCGACACACTTCTGCTGTCATCATGGTTAGATTGAATGCTGAAATCAGTAAATCCTATAAGTTTTAAATCTAACTCATCATAAACCAACCATTGATCCTTAGTATTTCTCAAATACTTAAGGATGGCTTTCACCACTTTTCAGTGGTTTTTATCTAGATCAGATTGGTATCTACTCACTACTTCTAGTGAGTATGCCACATCTAATCTTGTACATGTCATGGCATACATGATAGATCCCATTACTGAAGCATATGGGACTCTACTCATGCGTTCTCTCTCTTCAGAAGTTGTCAGACAATCCTTCTTGTAGAGAAAAATTTTATGGCCTATCGGAATATAGCCCTTTTTAAAATTTTTTATGCTGAACCTCTTCAGCACAGTTTCTATGTACGTGGACTGGGATAACTCAAGCATCCTCTTAGATCTATCCTTATAGATTTTCATTCCTAAAATGTAGGATGCTTCATCCAAGTCTTTCATGGAGAACGGAGATGACAACCAAACTTTTATTCTTGCAGTGCGGGTATGTCATTTTTGATTAAGAGAATGTCATCCATATACAAGATAAGAAATACCACTGTTGGACCATTTATCCATTTGTAAATACAGGGCTCTTCTCCATTCTTAATGAAGCCATATATTTTGATCATCTCATCAAAATATATGTTTCAACTCTAAGATGCTTGCTTCAATTCATAAATGGATCTCTGAAGCTTTCATATCTTGGACTCATCTATGGATGTGAATCCCTTAGGTTGTATCATATACACCTCTTCAATCAATTTTTTATTTAGGAAAGCTATCTTCACATCCATCCGCCAGATCTCATAGTCTGGATGGATAGTTATTGCAAGCATTATTTGAATAAATTTGAGTATTGCCACAGAGAAGAACGTCTTGTCATAGTCAATACCATAATATTGATGATACCCCTTGGCAACCATATAGATTTTATAGATCTCTACCATTCCGTTTATGCCCCTCTTCCTTTTGAAGACTCATTTACATCCAATGGGTTTAACCCATTTAGGTGGGTCAACCAATGTCCATACATCATTGACCTTCATGGACTTCATTTTAGATTTCATGGCCTCAAGCTATTTCTCAAAATCAGACCTCTGCATTGCATCTATATAGGTGATCAGATCCTCATCGTTCTCATCGAGTTTGATGGAATCACCATCTCAGACCAAGAAACCATAGTATCTATTCGGTTGATGTGGTATTCTATCGAATCATCTTAATGATGTAGATACATTAGGCTCCAGATTTGATCTAATCAATTTGATTCAGGTTTAGCTACTAGTATTGATCTTTCTACCTGTTGAACTTCATCAAGTTCAACCTTAGAGGCAATAGTTCCTTCACCAAGAAACTTATTTTCTAAAAAGATTGCTTTAAGGCTAACGAATTGTTAGATATATGTGCCCTAGAAGCCAGAATTGGCTGACACTTGTAATACACTTCTAGGGGCAAAATTATAATTTTAACTATAATCAATAAAATGGGTTATTTTCTATCACACCTGTGTATTTAGTGTCTGTGATACATCCTTTGAGTTAATGGTAATAATAATTCATATTTTCAAGAGTTGAAAATTTAAGACATGAATAATCATTATTAACTCATAAACAGCTCCCGACCATAGGATCATCACGAGGATGGTGATTGATCCGAAAGGTTGGTGTACGATCGCTTCTCTTTAGTAGATGAGTCTTGAGTCTACGGTGTGGAGACACCAGAGCGAGAGTACAGGTACTCGTTAGAGAATGAGGGCACTGAGCGTGACCACCTCGAGTAGTCATTAGGGAGTCTACCTTCTCGTCAATGACTGACTCGATGCTGCAGTAGTGTGTCTGGTTCTCTGACCTGAGATGCATCGGCAGTTCACCTTGAGGGTGTTATAGTTTGACTACACCATTACTCGGTCTCCTAGCCATATGGAACCCTGAGGTGTATGTTGGCTATAGCATGTTCATTGTAGGAACTGGATTGCATCAAGATGGGAATCTATCTACCTCGGTGGTAGAGGAGCAGCCCTATGATAATCATGAGAATCAAGTCCTTAAGCCCATGGCCATGGCAGAGTGAAATAATAGAAAGAGTTTCTATTTAGAATTTCACATTGGACTCGAATCGAATGATTATATCATATGACAGAGACTAGGGTTTGACGAGTTCACCTTAACCCTAATCTGATCGGGGCTCAAGATAGAAGAACTTAATCACACAGGTAGCTGCACCAAGAGGTTCGTATTCAGCTCTGATGGGTTGCCACCATATACTGCTAGGTGTCACTGGTGGATTTTGGGAGCAATTAGAATGATTTAGATGATCGATCATTCTAGCTGTTCGAATCAGAAGAGTTCTGATCCATCGAAAGGAGTTTCGATGATGTCTATGATAGAGATCATGACATATCCCATTACCATACAGAACTGAACCTAACTGGGTCACACAAACAAGGGTTTGAATTTGGTGATCATCAATTGAACTGATCTAGTTCAATTGATCTGAATGAGATTCAATTAGGTTCAAGGAAATCGTGCTAGCACTCGATTGAACCTAACGTTCTTCTTTTACTATCACAAATAAGTTGTCCTGACTGAGCCAAAGGAGTTTGTGCTCAATCAGAGGCCTTCATATGGTCTAATTGGAGGTTGTCCAAGTTAGAGAAGGTTGTCTTATTTTGTAAGACATTACCTGCCATTTTTGGTCACCTGCCATTTCTTATTCTTTGACTTTGGTCAAAAGTCTACCTTTGACTGGTCAAACATTGACCATTGATCCTTTGACTTTTGACCACATGTCATGCACCTATTGGAGAGCTGGTGGGGGCCTGTCCCCCTGCCAGAACCTAGCAAGGAGAAGGGCGCACGCCAAGGGTGGCGTGAGCCCAAGTAGGAGGCGCCTAGGAGTCCTTGTTGGACAAGGACTCCACCTCCCTTTTGGATTCCAATCAGAGTTCTACTAAGAATCCAGTTTGACTGATCTTAGGCACCCTCTAAGGAGGAATCCTGGGGTCTCTATTCCAACCAATCAGATTTAGATCTGATTTCAAAAAGGATTGTGATTGGTTGAGAGGAAGAGGAGTTGGATCACGCTTAGTCTATAAATAAGACCCTGCACCCAACTCAAATGCTAATGAAATTAGAATAGAGATTTTCCACACCCCAAGGCTGCCTCTCCCCTCTTCCTCCACGCCTAAACTTCTCCTCCTCCTCTCCATGTCCAAAAGAGTTTTGGACTTAGGTTGGTGCGTTCCAGATCAAAAGAAAAGGCGATCAAAAGAAGAAGGCTGCACTGCTGCAAAGGACGACTGCTGATCTTCAAAAGGAGTTTTGAAGATCCTCCAGATCAGATCCAGATCTGATTTTTGGAGGTGTGATAGAGAAGAAGAGGATCTCTAGATCCAACCTGAGTGGATACCGGTAGAGGCCAGGCGCTTGCGTGGCTAGATCCAGAACCTTCCGCTGTAATCAGGATCATCTATAGGGTAATAGGATTACCCAAATCAGGTAAATTAAATTTGATTTAATTTATCTTATTTTATTTTATTTATTAAAATAATAAGAATCAGATCTGAAATATATCAAGATCTGATTGGGATCAAGAGAAAAATTTTTGAAATATATCTCTTGATCTGATCAGATCTGGACGAACCTGGACCGGGAAATCAGGATTTTCCTTCACGAATATCTTTTGTTCATTAGCATGGCAGAAGATATATCATTTGGTCTCTTTTGGGTATC
Source organism: Cocos nucifera (assembly GCA_006176705.1). Lineage (NCBI taxonomy): Eukaryota > Viridiplantae > Streptophyta > Magnoliopsida > Arecales > Arecaceae > Cocos > Cocos nucifera. The sequence continues at coordinate 117,063 of QRFJ01002809.1, read as the reverse complement.
CTATAAATGTGCACTTGTCAGACCTAGGTCCAAGTTTATCGATGATTAATCATTTCATATAAGCTTAGTACCCCCAGACCCTAAGATGTGAGAGTGCTGGCTTACGTCCTGTCCATATCTCATATGGAGTTTTAATTACAGACTTACTTAGAATCTTACTTAATAGATAGTAAGTTGATTCGAGTGCATATCCCCAGAAGGATATCGGCAAGCTAGCAAAATCCATCATAGATCATACCATATCTAATAGAGTTTGATTCCTCCTTTTAGATATACTATGATGCTGTGGTGTTCCTAGAGAAGTCCATTGAGAGAATCTCATTCTCTCCTAGATATGTGAGAAATTCTCTAGAAAGATATTCCCCTCCTCGGTTAGATTGAAGAATTTTAGTACTCTTCCTAGTTTAATTTTTTACTTCACTTCAGAATTATTTGAATATTTCAAATAAATCCAATTTATGTTTCATCAGATAGACATATTCATATCTAGATAGATCATTTATGAAAGTGATAAAGTAGAGATATCCATCTCTAGTACTAGTGCTCATAGTTCCACATACATTAGTATGTACTAGACCTAAGAGCTTAATGGCTCTCTCATTTTTTTCAGTAAAAGATGACTTAGTCATTTATCCAAGAAGACAAGATTCATAGGTTGGAAGTGATTCACAATCACTGACTTCGAGAATTCCCTCTTGAGTCAACCTATTTATATTATTCTTGTTGATGTGATCTAGCCTACAGTACCATAAGTAGATATCAGACACATTATCTAATATAGGATGCTTGCTAGTGGAATAGACTACATTAACAGATTATGATAACATGTATATACCATTATTCAAATATCCAGAGAGTATAGTAATACCATTCATAATGATATTACAAAATTCTTTTTTTATTAAAATTTTATAATTATCTTTGGCTGAAAGATCTACAAAATTGATATTCAAAAAGAAACTAGGATAAAAAATTACAATAATTAAGAACAATAGTATAAGACTCAAATACAAGCTATAAGATTCCTAATACTAGAACTGAAACTAATCTTTCATCTCCAACATTCAAGAATCTCTTATTTTGCTCAAATCTCCTATTGACCCACAATCCTTGCAATGAATTACAAATATGGTAAGGACTATCGGTATCCAATACCCAGTCAGTAATATTATAGATAGAGAAATTGCAAGAAGATATCATATAAATACTTTGCCCAGCAATAGCTTTCTTCTTTCTCGACCTATTTAGATCCAAGGTGGCAATATACTGAGGACAGTTTCTCTTATAGTGCTCCCACTTCTTGCAGAAGAAGCACTCGGCTTGACTCTTATCAGGCTTTATCTTCTTGATCTGATCCTACATAGATGTCCTAGCCTGAACTTGAATCTTTTTAGACTTCTTCTTCTTATTTTCTTTTTTTTCTTAAAGGGTCGAGAATCAAAAGATGAACCTCCCACTAAGTTCACCGACTCCTTGTAGAGCTGGTGATCCTTCTCAAAGTTATGAAATAACCCCAATAACCCATGGTAGTTAACTTTAGGCTTTGTTATTCTATAATAAGTGAGGAATGAGAGATAAAACTTGGACAACAAATACAATATTGCATCTTTCCCTACCTGCTCATGTAAAGGAAAGCCGAGCTTGCTCAAATGCTCCACTAGCTCGATCATGTACAGTACATAATCAATGACTGAAGCTCCATCCCTCATCCTGGTATTGAAGATGGCATAACTAGTTTTATGCCTCTCAACATCATTGGATGTGCCAAAAGACTTCTCTAATACTTGAAGCATGCCTTTTGGCTGAGCTATCTCAAACTTATGACTAAACTCGTCGTTCATAGCCGCTAGCATAATACAGTGCACCGTGGTTTGGTCATTAAGCTACTTCTAGTAAGTATCTCTGACTGACCCACATGCATTTATAGTTGGATCCTCAAGTGCTGGATCTATCAATATGTACAAGATCCGTTCATACTCTAAGACAATCTTCAACTTACGGTACCAGCTATCGAAGTTGGTAAAGGAACCAGATCTAAAATTTTAGGGCTAGATCTTAAAACTTTTTCAAAATTAGGTGGTGAAAGATAAAAATAAATTAAAATTTATTCATAAAAAGTAGAAATCTCTAGATCTAAGATCCTATTACATGATTATAGCATAAGATTAAATCAAAAATTAAAAATATTAGAAAGAAAATATGTTGATCATATTAACATGCATCTACACGACATCTAATGCAGGCATGTAATAATAGATCAGATCTGTATTATCTATGCAAGTTAGATATTTTAACTTGCTAATCTTGGCTGAAGGATGAAGCTCTAAGCCACACATGTGTCTGACCTTTAAGAGATATCCACATGAGCCCACGAATTTCGATCAGAAGTTTGATGCAGAAAATCAACATAGTATGCTAGTACTGTGCTGATCCTTCTTCAATGATTGATCCAGTATTTTTTTTTCAAGACTTGGATACTCAAAAAAATCAAAAGAAAAGGAAGAGACTTTCAAACTAAAATAACACTTGAAAATCTCTAAAAGAGGAGGAGAAAGGAAGAGCAAAAGAACCCTAGAAGAAGATCCTCTTCCTCTTCTCTTTTCTCTTACCTAGACACTTAGATTGGTGTCTATGAAATCCCCATGCTCCAAGAGTCTCTCTCTCTAATTTTCACATGCCTAAGAGCCCTCTTAATGGTCTAGAATCAGGGTAAAGTTTAATCCAAAAAGACCTCCTTATAAAGAGATATGGAGGAGTCTTCGTTGGATCAAATTCCTACAGAATGTAAGAACACATATGGCAAGTTGTTGGGACGCCCAACACTTGGGCGCCCCCTCCTTGGTTTTAGGTTTGGACCACCAGGGTAGGCACACAAAAATTTCTCCTTTTAACCATGGAAATCAGAGGATAAATTATGATGGGGTGGCACACATGGAAAGAGACAAAATTTGTTGGGATTCTATTATATAGAGTCCAACAAACTTCAACAACTTCCCATCTATTGACCTGATCCACAACTTAATGCCATATAAAAAATAAAGGAGAAGGATGGGCATGCTTGATGATCAGGGAGAGAGTAGATTTATCATCAAAAATAAGAGAGAAAGGGCATGGGGGTGTGGGATATAGGTGGTGCAAGCAAGATGGATCCTAGTCTTATTAGGATTCCATATTTGACTTGGTCAAATATGGTTTTTCAAACCAAATTAAATCAGAAGTAACTCAACCCAATTAAATTAAGTCCTAACCTAATTAAGGACTTAATTAAATTAGATTTAATTTTAATTTAATTTTTTAATTAAATTAAAAAATTAGATTGACCCAAGTCCTAGTTGAATGAGGACTAGTTCTTCCTTGCACTTGGCTTATCCAATAAACCAATTGAACTTGATCCAATCAAGTCCAAATCAAATTTAATTAAATTATATTTAATTAGACTTAATCTCAATCCTATGGCTTAATCAAATTAAGCTAATTAGCAATCAAATTGCTAATCGATCATCCTGTAATATTTGCACTAGGTTAAACATCAATCATATTGATCGTTTAACCTTAGAATGATTTTTAATCTTTGATCAACCATCCAATCGGATCATGAACTCTAATGTGTGTGATCCCATAGGTCCAAACCTAAGTCGATAGCATAGGAATAAATTTTTTTACTAGTCGAAGTAACCATCTAGCAATGGTACCTGATGGTTGGATAGGTTAAATATGTAGAACAACATCCTTAGAACCTATGTGGATATAGTTTCTATATAATTCATCTTCTTGATCGAAATGCTCGTAGGACACCTCAAAGTTAAACTATAAAATTTGATCAAGCTGTCCACATTATATTTTAGAATACCAAATCCATCTCATGGATTATCCTGGCCAAGATTTTGCTATATTGAATTACAGTGATATATTCTTCTCCAACTCTTGGAGTGGTCAATTTTTTCTTGATCACATATTGACTTTGTAAGTACTTGACAGTGCCTAGAAGCCTTTCATTACTGAATTAAAAATTTAGTTAGTTCGATATCAAAGCACAGTGAGTTGCTTGTAAGCTACTAAGGTGATCTCAGGTCTAAGGAACACTTATATCTATATTCCATCAAGGACATTCTTGATAGTAGAATGTTCTGAAGTTGGTCACGTTCAGTGATGATGTACACTTACATCTCATCTGTATACCATATCAGTATTTTCATACTCCTTGGTTAAGAGGACAATGAACCTATATGGCGTACAGTGATCTATGCTCGATAGACGCTATCGTCCTTATTAACAACCTATCATTTGATCATGAGTAGTTTTAAGGACTAATCGATATATCCTTTCTTTATCGAACCTAAATAGTCCTAAGGACTTCATCACAATAATGAAGTTCGTTAGAAGATGAAAAATTATGATGAAAAATATCAAAAATATATTTTATTAATTAATAAATTAATTATAATTATAATATAGCTCAACCATCAACAAGCTGATGATTGACTTTAGGACACATTTTTTAACAGTTGGATCCCATCAGCTTATCATTGTCTAACAATGATCGAAGCAAAAGAAAAGTGGCCATATCTGCATAAAGAAAAATCAAAATCTAATTAGTAATTAATTCATTAAATCTAAATATTTAAACTTTAATCAAAAGATTCTCTCACTATTTTATTTGAATTGGTAGTCTCTACCTCCAATTTAAAAAATTATCCTAATTCCTTAGTAGGTACTAGAATCCACATCGACTGCACATAAGCTCAACTTTCGTTAGTCAACTCATGTACATCTAAGGGTAGGTTCATAACCAATTATTTTTTTAAATAATTTATAGTAATTTAATTTTGCCCCAATCCCTAATCAGTAGGCTTTAGCCTCCATTGAAAAGATCTAAATTGGTCCAACCATTAACATGACCATACTTGATTCATTTAACCAATGAATGATTAAGCCCAACTTTGATTGGTCAACCTAACCACTATTTAGAAAGATGTGGCCATGAAGTCATATTATGAATGATAATTCTACTAGCCGATAAGCATGAGGCCTCTGGGCCTCCACTGATTATCCAATTAATGGACTCATTATCACCCACTTACTGGAAGGCTATGATCTAGTTATCACCATAACTATTTTAATTTTAGGAACCTAATAATTTTAAAAAATTTAATTGATTTAATTTAAAGAAGAAAGAAGATCAGATGAACTAGCTTGTCATGATCCTTCCACTAGTTTCACCAAGTCAGATTAAGGGGGACATTAATAGGCTGATTTAGGAGCACCTAAATCAGTCATACTAATTTACCTAGCTGACATGGGTTAGCTTGAATTGTCAAGTGATCTGATCAAAATATAATTTCACTAAGAAGGTTAGGTAAGTGAGATCGGTGGGAGGATTTGCCAAAGCTTATCTTAGACATCATAAAAAATGGTCAGGTACATGGGCTACCAATTAAAAACCATTGGTTTGGATTGCTAGACTTACCTTAGATACCAACTAGTTAATTAGTTTTGATTGGATCAACCTAACAATTCGTGCTAGAGTGTGTAGCCAAGAATCAAGTCCATCTTAGTTCTCGTTAAAGACATGGACTTGACCAACTATAACTATTGTAATTGATTTAGAGAATCCTTGACCTAATCTATAGCAACTATTGATTAGATTTTAGTCAATTCTCTAAGTAAGTCCATTCTTTAATCTAATCTTAGATCTAGCCAATTAATGAACCTAATTTTTATTAACCCATTAATCCAAGTGTTATGATTTGTCTTAGGATCTTCAATTCACAATCCTAGATCCTAATCAAACAACTTTTAATTCTTAATTAAGTTTTGGGCTGAGGGTTAGGGTTCGACATTTTGAAAATAATTTTTATATTTATAAAACTTTTTATAATATAGTTCTACCAACCAAGTTGCATGTTTGATTCATAATTAATATGCAAATAAAATAAGCATGAAACTACTTTAGATCTAATCTAAACATGTTCATGTAATTAAAACTATTTCAATTCTAATTAATCATAAATCATCTTAGATCAAATCCAACATATTTATGATGATAAAAAGTTAAATTAAAAAATTTTTAATCAGATCATAAAATCTCTTAGATCTAATCTAAAATTTTATGATCAGTATTTTGGATCAGCACGTATTAGGATAACCTCTCTACTATAAGGGATAAATCTTACAACAGGATAACCTTATAATCAGTCCGTGCAATCTAAAATATTTATTTTTATATTTAAATAAATTTAAATCTAATAAATTATGAATTAGTCTAGATCATATCTAATAAATTTATAATTTATATTAGATCTACATGAATTAGGACAACCTCCCCACTATAAAGGATAAATCTTATAGTAGGACAATCTTATAATCAGTCCATGTGATCTAATTTTTTTTAAAAGTTTTGATTTAATATTAGATTATAAATTAGATCCAATCTAAAAAATAATCTAAATATGTATCACAAATTATGTAATAAAGAACCTGCTCTGATATCAATTGAAAAAAATAGATATAGGATTTCAAGGTTGGATTTTGAAACTTTTTCAGATCTACGTAGTGGAAGAGATGAATTAATCATATTAATTCATAAATACATAAGAAATAGCTCTAGATATAGAATCCTATTACATGATTAGAGCATGCTATTAAATCAAAAATTAAAAGATGAGAAGAAAACATGTTGATCATATCAACATAAATCTACACTAGATTAAATCTAGGTATGTAACAGGAAGATCATATCACTCTTATCTTTGCAAGTCGAGTTTCTTAACTTGCTGATCCAGGCCTAAGGTTAACACTTTGAGCTGCACATATGTCCAGCCTCTATAGATTATCCACATGAGCCCTCGATTGCTGATCAGAAGTTCGATGCCCGAAAATTAGCACAGTATGCTAGTACTATGTTGATCCTCTTCGATGGTCGATCTGGATCTTTCTTCTTTAAATAATGGGTTTTTCAATTTTCAAAAGGAAGGAGAGAGATTTTTGAACCTAAGACACCTATCAAAATCTCTAAAGAAGGAAGAGGTTAAAGAAAAATCTTAGAAGAAGATCCTCTTCTTCTTCTTTGTTTCTCTCACCATGACACCTTAATTGGTATCTTTACAAATCCCATGCCCAAGCTCTCTGTGCCTAGCCTTTCCCACACCCAAGGAGCTCTCTCTAATGTTCGGAATCTTTGAAAAAATTAGATTCAAAGATCCTTTAAATAGAGAGATAGAGAACTATCCTTGTCTTGGTCAATTACCTAGCAAGAAATGTCCAAAAAGGGCAAGACAAGGGACGCCCAACTCTTAGGCGTCCCCTCCTTTTCTGTCATGGACCACCCTTGAATTATCACACAAAACTCCCTCTTTTCCACCAAAAAATCTAGAGGAAATCTGGAAGGGTTGGTGGCAAGCATGGGTAGGAGTTTTAGTTGCTTAAAATTCTATCTCATAGAATTTAAATCAAAACCAACTCCTTGTTTGACTTGGTGCACAACTATTTTCCATGTAAGAAAGAAAGAGGGTGACTTGGGGCACTGATGAACTCCCTTGAGATGTGGAGAATTCACACAAAAAGCAAAAAGGGGTAATGGGGATGG
>QRFJ01002809.1:58843-109468 GCA_006176705.1 Cocos nucifera | reverse complement strand
GTACAGGATACTCGTTAGAGAACGAGGGCATTGAGCGTGACGACCTCGAGTAGTCATTAGGGAGTCTACCTTCTCGTCAATGATTGACTCGATGCTGCAGTAGTGTGTCTGGTTCTTTGATCGAAGATGCATCGGTAGTTCACCTTGAGGGTGTTATAGTTTGACTACACCATTACTCAGTCTCCTAGCCATATGGAACCCTGAGGTGTATGTTGGCTATGACATATTCATTGTAGGAACTGGATGGCATCAAGATGGAATCTATCTACCTCGGTGGTAGAGGAGCAGCCCTATGATAATCATGAGAATCAAGTCCAGAAGCCCATGGCCATGGTAGAGTGAAATAATAGAAAGAGTTTCTATTCAGATTTTCACATTGGACTCGAATCGAATGATTACCATATATGACAGAGACTAGGGTTTGATGAGTTTACCTTAACCCTAATCTGATCGGGGCTCAAGATAGAAGAACTGAATCACACAGGTAGCTGCACTAAGAGATTCACATTCAGCTCTGATGGGTTGCCACCATATACTGCTAGGTGTCACTGGTGGATTTTGGGAGCAATTAGAATGATTTAGATGATCGATCGTTCTAGCTGTTCGAATCAGAAGAGTTCTGATCCATCGAAAGGAGTTTCGATGATGTCGATGATAGAGATCATGACATATCCCATTACCATACAGAACTGAACCTAACTGGGTCACACAAACAAGGGTTTGAATCTGGTGATCATCAATTGAATTGATCTAGTTCAATTGATCTGAATGAGATTCAATTAGGTTCAAGGAAATCGTGCTAGCACTCGATTGAACCTAACGTTCTTCTTTTTACTATCATAAATAAGTTATCCTATCTGAGCCAAAGGAGTTTGTGCTCAATCAGAGGCCTTCATATGGTCTGACTGGAGGTTGTCCAAGTCAGAATAGGTTGTCTTATTTTATAAGACATTACATGCCATTTTTGGTCACCTGCCATTTCTTGTTCTTTGACTTTGGTCAAAAGTCTACCTTTGACTGGTCAAATGTTGACCATTGACACTTTGACTTTTGACCACATGTCATGCACCTATTGGAGAGCTGGTGGGGGCCTGTCCCCCTACCAGAACCTGCAAGGAGAAGGGCGCACGCCACCCTAGGCGTGTGCCCAAGTTGGAGGCGCCTAGGAGTCCTTGTTGGACAAGGACTCCATCTCCTTTTTGGATTCCAATTAGAGTTCTTCTAAGAACCAACTTTGACTGGTCTTAGGCGCCCTCTAAGTAGGAATCCAGGGTTCTCTATTCCCACCAATCATATTTAGATCTGATTTCACAAAGGGTTGTGATTGGTTGGGAAGAAGAGGAGTTGGATCATAGCTAGTCTATAAATAAGACCCTATATCCAACTCAGATTTAAAAAAGAAACATATGATGAGATCATAGTTTCCCCATGCCCCAAGGCTGCCTCTCCCCTCCCTCTCCATGCCAAACCATCTTCTCCCCTTGCTCTCCACATCCAAAAGGAGTTTTGGACCTTGGTTGGTGCAATCCAGATCAAAGAAAGGCGATCAAAAGCAAGAAGGCTGCACTGCTGCAAAGGATGACTGCAGATCTTCAAAAGAAGTTTTGAAGATCCTCCAGATCAGATCCAGATCTGATTTTTGGAGGCATGATAGAGAAGAGGAGGATCTCTAGATCCAACCCGAGTGGATACCGGTAGAGGCCAGGCACTTGCGTGGTTGAGATCCAGAACCTTCCGCTGCAAACAGGATCATCAACAGGGTAATAGGATTACCCAGATCAGGTAAATTAAATTTGATTTAATTTATCTTTTAATTTTATTTTATTAAAATAATAAGAATTAGATCTGAAACATATCAAGATCTGATTGGGATCAAGAGAAAAATTTTTGAAATATATCTCTTGATCTGATCAGATCTGAACGAACCTGGACCGGGAAATCAGGATTTTCCTTCACTTGAAATTTAAAAAATCTGCAAATGTACTACCAGTAACTCAATCCTAATAAAATCCTTTATTTCAATATTTTTGTTTTTTAGCACAAAATCATGTGATGATAGAAAATGATCCGATCAAATTTTTCCAATAAACAAAGTAGAAGACCTCCAGTTATTTAAGACAGGAGGAGGGGAGAGGCTCTTTCAACGGTCCTTTTGTACTCCTATATCTTTGTTAGGGATAGGAGGAGGACCTCATCCTAACAAAGAAAGATCAATCCCATCAAGAATAGGAGGAGAACCTCATTTTGATAGGAGGACAAAGATGGCCAACCATGTTAGAAATAGAAAAAGAATCTCTTCCCGATATAGATGAAGACCTTCGATTATTTAAGATAGGAGGAGTAAAGAGGCCCTTTTAATGACTCTTTCGTGCTCCTATAGCTTTATTAGGGATAGGAGAAGGACCTCATCCTAATAAAGGAAGACCAACTCTATCAAGAACAGGAGGAGAACCTCATCCTAGTAGGAGGACAAAGAAGGCCAACCATGTTGAGAATAGGAGGAGAACCTCATCCCAACATGGATGAAGACCTCCAGTTATTAACATAGGAGGAGGGAGAGGCCCTTTCAACGATCCTTTTATACTCTTATATTTTTATTAGGGATAGGAGGAGAACCTCATCCTAGCAAAGAAAGGCCAACCCCATTAGGAACAAGAAAAGAATCTCGTCCTGACAGGAAGATAAAGAAGGCCAATCATGTTGGAAACAGGAGGAGAACCTCATCCCGACATGGATGAAGACCTTCGATTATTTATGATAGGAGGAGAAAAGAGACCCTTTCAATGGCTCTTTCATGCTCCTATACCTTTGTTAGGAACAGGAAGAGGACCTCATTCTAACAAAGGAAGGCGAACTCTGTTAGGAAGAGAAAAAGAATCTCATCCTGATAGAAAGACAAAGAAGGCCAACCATGTTGGAAATAGGAGAAGAACCTTGTCTCGACATGGATGAAGACCTCTGATTATTCAAGATAGGAGGAGGGAAGAGGCCCTCTCAACGGTCCTTTTGTGTCCCTATCCCTTTGTTAGGGATAGGAGAAGGACCTCATCCTAACAAAGAAAGGCCAATCCCATCAGAAATAAGAGAAGAACCTCATCTTGATAGGAGGATGAAAAAAGACCAACCATGTCAAGAACAGGAGGAGGACCTCATCTTGACATGTGAGAGGACCTTTGGTTATGTGAGACAAGAGAAAAATGAGGAAAATGAAGAGGTTAACAAATATTGAACCTAAGCAGAATAAAAGGATGATTGAAGAAAGCATAGCTTCATTAAAGATGAAGTTGATTACAAAACAAGGGTCTACAACATTGGTTACAAAATAAAAAAGAATCAAAGTTTTAAGAAGGATCAGGTTTCTCGAACTTCAGACTACTAGCAATCACTAAGGATTTTTTTGGACTGATGATCTCCTCCTCGAGCTCTTTTCTTCTTATCAAGTTATCGTGGAACATCCTGTCAATCCTTCGGTAGTTTTCTTCTGACGCTCATAGTCTCTTCCTTAGAATTTTTGATTTAGCTTCAGCATTCTTGATGGCCTGCTGTTTGCAAATCAACTGAAGTTTCAGTCGTTGAACTTTGGCCTTCTCCATCCTAATCAATTTCGAAAGTTCATTCAAGATCCTCTTTAGGAAGGCAATCTTTTTCAACTTTGTACTGGTACCAGATTGATAACTATCAATGAGCTACTATTAAAGCCAGGCCACCTCGTTGTTAGCAATGTGGAGCTTCTACTCTAGCAAGGATATCCTCCCACACCAGTCCAACTAGTAGATCTCATAGGTGAGCTCGGTATCGTGCAATTGCTTCTGGAGGGCATAAAATCTTTGTGACCAATCCCAGTTATACTGAGCCTTATTTGAATACCATGATAAACTTCCCTCCAATAGATGAATTTTTTCTTTCACCGTCTTGAGCTCAACTTCGAGGAAGTTGACCTTCATAGTTAATGCCCAAGACTTGTCATTAGCACTTTTTTTAAGTTCGGCCAACTCTCTCTTGAAGTTATCTTTCTTAATGTTGAAGCTCATAGAATCTTTCATGTGCAATTTACGAAAGTGAGTGACTTCAATTATCGCCTTCGAAGTATTTTTTCTGGATCTTTGAAGCTCATCTTCTATCTTCTTCAATTTCTTCTTCAGTTGATGAATTTTTTTCTTTAAATCTTTGACTATAGATTTCAGAGGGATACCTTTAGATAGTGGTTCAACATCAGTTGGAGATGATGACCTTGACTTTGGTCACTAGAAGGATTCTGAATAACATTCATCATAGCGTAAGTATAAGAAAAAGAAAACTTGTTTTATTGCTCAGAATGTTCAAACATACATAAAAAAAGAGAAAATTACAACTATTTAAAATTCTAGACCTCGGGAGGAGAAGCAGTGGATGAGGTTGGAGCATTCTCTACCACCTCTGACTTTGGTATAGATTTGGGTGCCTCAGCGACAGCTTCGCAGGGTTCGAGGATGACTTCGATGGGAGAAAGGTTGGTCGCGGTAGTGGATGACCCCACCTCTTCATCAAGGACCTTCTCGTATAAGAAATTGAGATCAAGTTCGGGGAACTTGGCAGCCACTCGATCCTCGTAGAGTTCATATCCATTCTAAAAGGCCTCCTAGCCAAATACAACATTCAGGTCCCTCATTTCAGAGAAGACCTTAAACTCCTCGACTACCTGGATCTTCACCTCCAAGATCTACTTTGAAGTTTAATCCTTCAGCTTGCTGACCTTAACCTCGACCTTCTTCCTGCTCTCTTTCTCTAAGGCCAAAGCGGCCTTCAGCCTCACCAAGATGAGTTTCTCTTTTCTGGGCACCTCCTAAAGACCTTCAACCTCGGCCGCTTTCTTCTTTAAAAGATGGTCGCCTCGAGGATCTTCTCCTGGAGGCAGTCAACTTTGGCTTAAAGGTCTTCCTGAGCCTTCAATGCCTCTAACCTCAAATGGTTCACCATTTTGATATGCGCGAGTATTTGATGATCCGACTGCAGTAAATGAACTATGTTATGCATGCAAAAAAAAAAAAAATCGACAAGGTGATTACCTTGAGGAAGGTCCTGAGGGAATTCTGTTGTTCCTATGGCTGCTCGGAGCCACAATCATAGATCCGATCTTTTGCATGAACCTAGATGTTAATCCAACAAACTGAAGAAGATATAAGAAAGATGAGAGAAGCTAGGATTTTTGGCATTGGAACTAGAGAGAAGAGAGAAGAGAGTTAGGAAGAAAAGCTCAATTGTATTCCAACCTTATTGTAAAAGTTACAATATCCTAGTGTATATACCCTAGAGTTTCCACATGAATTCTAATAAATCCTAGCTCAAAAACTCTCCTAGGCTAACCCAACCCATACATGAATTAGCCCCCTTAAGACCTCTTGAACTAGGCCTTAAGACCCTTAGGATCAACCCAGATCCCAGCCCAAAATAAACCCTCGCATAATTCTGTCCGCGCATTGAGCTAGCTAAGTTCCATTTGGTCGGCTCAGTCTGAAACTGAGCCGACCCAATCCTGTGCCGTGCCAGTAGTCCTGAACGTGCAACTCTCTATTTTGCGTATGCTCTGAGACTTAGCCAACCCAATTTTGGATTGAGCCGGCTAACCTACAAAAAATCTTTTTTCTACAGCCTTCAAGCTCCAACTTTGGTTCCTTGCTCCACCTTGTGTCCCAGGTTTTTGGAGCACCAACCAAGTCCCTTGAGGCCTTCAATACCTGAATCTCAAGCTCTTGAAGAGCTACATGCCGCCTCCACCCTAGGATAACTTTTGTCCTACCCTAGGACCACACCTATCCTAGCCTCCCCAGAGCCCTCACCCTAGCTTCGCCCGTGGCCTCCTAAGGCTTGGGAGCACCACACCACCTACAATCTCCACCTTGGTATGCCCAATCCTTAGCATACCTGGCAACATCCTCCTACACAATCCCACTATCCCTGCATGTCCTGATAGCCCCTCGTGCTCACCTTGCCACTGCTATTCTTCTTCAGCTGTCGAGCTTTCTTTGAGGCCTTCGGGATGACCACCTTCACCGCTAAAGTCCTTGGCTTGTTTCTCTACACCACCTTTGGAGTTATAGGTTTCCTTCTGCTTGGCAGCTGCATCACTTATCCTGGACTTTCCTAGAGATCATGCAACGTTCTTTTATCAGCACTCACCGCATATCCTGATGCTCCACCTGACACTGTCCCCTCAGAGCCACGCAAGTCTTCCTGCATAATCCTCTCCACTCGATCTGTACAGTCCTGGTACTGGTGTTGAAATATAGGTCCTCCCTTTGCACCCCTTTACTCTGAACTCGTGTCACAGCTTCCTCCACCTGTGAAATCACCTCTGCCTGGTGCTCTACCTGAAGCTAAAGTCCCTCTGATGTTGTAGAAGCCGACTCTATCTTTGAGTCCCCCGAGGCCAACCATCCAATGCTACATTATTGGGCCTGCCGCTGTACCTCGAACACCATCGCTGCCCCTTCGGATCCTCTGTACTCCGTAGATCTATCCAAAACCCTCTCAGATACACTGCACCCTGCGGGCTCCTCCGAGACCACCAAGATTTCATTCGAATCTTCACTTTCAGTGACTGTACTGATGAAATTTGAGCTTTCTTCTCTCTTGCACTTCTTTCAAAGTAGACACTCCCGCTTAAAGTACCCTACTTCTCCGCACTTGAAGCATCTCTTGGATCCCTTGCTGCCTCTTTGTTCGCTCTTCTTCTTTTTTTATGCTTCTTTGAAACCATAAGACTCTCTTGGAAGACCTCCCTCTTCGTCATCCATTTCCACTGCTCATTGGACCCGAGCACTGATACGATCTCCTCATACACCAGTGTCTCCCTACCATACAGCAAAGTTGTCACCAACAGATCGAAGCTTCCAGATAGTGAACGCAGCAATAATTGACTCTTATCCTCCTCTTCTAAATCCATCCCTATATTGAGTAAGTCTATGCTCATTTGGTCAAACTGTTGAATATACCCCGCAACATCCTCGCCCTTCTATATTCGAAGGCTATACGGTTGCTTCTTTAGCATCAATTTGTTGCACATGTTCTTTTCCATGTACAACTACTATAACCTCGATCATAATTCTTTGGATGTTCTCTCTTCCAACACACCATACAAAATCTCATCCTCCAAACAAGTCTTAATCATGGCACATGCCCTTTTCTCTAAGGACACCCACTCCTTGTCTGTTATCTCCTCCGACCTATCCTCCAAGGCCGAATCCAGCAGATCCTCCATCCTTACCATCCATATTGTGAAACTTTTTTTTTCATCAAACTTCTCTAATCCTACCTTCAACCCACTATTCTTAATGATCAATCCAAATCAAATAACAGTAAATAGGTAGATCTGAGAAATACCTTGACTAGGGATGATGGACAACAGCCTTATGATCTCTTCCTTCCTTACGAAGCCTGAAGAAAGCCTTTTGATCTGAATTTCGCTACTGATTTCTATTGAAAATCGATCTTCTTTCTCCTCCATGCCCAACCGGGCTCTGATACCAATTGTTGTTTCTACGACTGCTCAAAGCCACAGCCGTAGATCCGATCTCTTGCATGAACTTAGGTGTTAATCCAACAAATTAAAGAAGATCCAAGAAAGATGAGAGAAGCTAGGGTTTTTGGCATTGGAACTAGAGAGAAGAGAGTTAGGGAGAAAAGCTTAATTGTATTCCAACCTTATTATAAAAGTTACATTATCCTGGTTTATATACTCTAGAGTTTCTACATGAATCCTAATAAATCCCAGCTCAAAAACTTTCCTAGGCTAACCCAACCCATACATAAATTAGCCCCCTTAAGATCTCTTGAACCAAACCTTAAGACCCCTAGGATCAACCCAGACCCTAGCCCAAAACAGACCCTCGCATAACTCTGCCCGCGCACTGAGCTGGCTCAGTCTCAGCACTGAGCCAGCTAAGTTCCACTAGGTTGGCTCAATCTGAAGCTGAGCGGGCCCAGTCCTGTGCCGTGCCAGCAGCTCCAAATGCGCAGCTCTATTTTGTCTGTACTCTGAGACTTAGTCGACCAAGATTTGGATTGAGCTAGCTAACCTACAGAATTTTTTTTTTTGCAGCCTTCAAGCTTCAACTTTGGTTCCTTGCTCCACCTTGTGTCTTAGGTCTCCGAAGCACCAACTAAGCCCCTTGAGGCCCACAATACCTGAACCTCAAGCCCGTGAAGAGCTACATGCTGCCTCCACCCTAGGACAACTCCTGTCCTAGCCCTAGGACCACACCTATCCTAGCCTCTCCGGAGCCCTCATCCTAGCTCCGCTCGTGGCCCCCCAAGGCTTGGGAGCACCACACCACCTATAAATTCTAGATGAGCTAGATATGGTCGAGGTCGACCATCTGGTCTACCACCACGGGCATGGTGAACTTATCGATTAGATCCTAAATGAGTTTCGAATTGCCGAAGGGGTCTTCTCTTAGATTGTTGCCAAGATTGTTGGACCCACTAGGGCATGCCTTGCAATGTACCTTCACGACAATCTTTTTCTCCTTCTTCTTCTCCCCTTCTTTCCTTCCAGCAGGAGGTTGCAAGGCTGGGTCTTCAGCTAGAGGACTCATGACCAATGGAGGCGCAAAGCCCTCGATAATAGCACCAACCCTAGCGGTGGGGGCGACCTCGGTAATGGCAGTGACCTCGATGACGATGGCAACATCAATAGGTACTACAGAGCTGGGGGTATCCACCTTAGCTTTCTTGGCAGTAGACTCATTAGATGCAGTACCTTTTCTTTTGCAGGCTTGGAGTCCCTTTAAAAGCATTTCAATGGTCTTAGCATCCATCTCTGCCATAAAAAATAAAAGCACAGTTAGAAAAGAAAGAAGAAAAAGAAGAAAAAGGGAATTGCCCATCGACTTCAGCCACGTGCTTGCTAGATTAAGAGGGCTAAGGCCGAGGTTGAACAAGATTGTTCTTTTATTAGCTTGGATATCAGGAGAGTTCAGTAACCTTTGATTGTGGTAACCGACTTTTGGTTCGCTTTCTCTAACCCCGAGGGTTGATGGAGAGAATCTCTCAGATATTCCCAGGGTGGGAGTCCTAAGTGCAAAGTCAGGTAGGAAACAAAGACAAACTTTTCTTTTCAATTATGGATGGAAGAGGGAGCACCCTTAAGCAATCCCTTCTTGCTCGACTAGGGTGAAACATATTAGTAGTCCTTAGCAGTAGGGTGGAACTTGAAGGTGAAGAAGGATCGAAAAAGAGAAATAGTGGACTGGATCTTGGCAGATATACAGAGAGCAAGGAATCCTATAATGAACCTAAAGGAGTTTGAAACTACCAAGGCTAGGAAAATGTTTAAAAAATGAAAAAAGGCTACAATAAAGTCAGGAAGGGAAAGCCTTATTCCAACACGAAAGGCCTCCAAGTACAAGCAGAACTGACTTGAAGGAGGAGCACAAGCCTGACCACTTGAACAAGGATGTTCCAGCTCGTACTCGTCAGGCACTTCGTATTGGATCCTAACTAGTGATAGGTCTTTAGTGGTCAAAGAATAGGGAATGGATCCCGATATAAAGTTTGGCCGAGGTATTGCTCTAGGCCTAGTTTTCGTTCTAATCTTAGGGTAATTGGGGTTTGGATTAGCTGAACTTCTAGAACTACTAGACCAAGAAGCCTCGGATGACATCTAAATTAGGTTAAATCAAATAAAATATCCAAAAAAAGAACTCAGAAAAAGAAGCGATGGGAGCCCAAAAATGAAGAATGGTGATATCTTCCAAGAAAAACTTAAAAAAACCCGAAGAATACAAGAAAGCTAAAAGTCAAGAGGATAGGGATGAGAGATTGACCTAGAAAAATATTGGAAGAAGATCGGAAAATGAAAGAGGATTGAGAAAGACGCTGGTGGTCGGAAGAGTCACAGAATGAACAGGAGCGACAAGAACAAGGACACCCAAGGATGGCGGGAAATAGGGGAAGGAGAAGAAGTAGAAGCCCAGGCAAAGGCAAGAAACTACAGATGAAGAAGAAAAAGTTTAAATAGAAAATCAGAGTCCTAGAGAAAGTTATGATTGCGGAACTTCTTCAGTCAACCCTAACCCATCTGCCGCCTGACAAAGCAATAACTATGCCATACATAGAGCTCCACACCAGACGAGTTTTCAAGGAAATATATCCATTCAAGTCATTTGACATCAAATCGCAGCACTAATTTGAAAAAAGATAAAATGTTTTGTTCTCCAGAGTAGGAAACTACCAAAGAACTTTGGCTGCACTAGTTTTTTCATACTCCCTTCATTTAAAATTCAAACTCGAGAGTAGAGGGACAAGTGTTGAGGGTAAAATGGCCCCGTTGAAGTTCTTATCCAAAGTCCTTGATTGCCGACCTCCTCCTTATTGGATTTCGTCAATCTCCTTAGTGACGAGTTCATGCTGTAGAATCTCTCAAAAGTGCATCAAAGTTCAACGATACGATCTTGAATGGTGAAAGAGAATTACTATTATTCTGATCTTATTCCTTGGCAAAAAATGAATAATAGGATTAGGGTCCAATCGCATGCACCCCGGATAACCTCCTCCAGTTGCACTTTCTCCGGATGATCTCCTTCCGAATGATCTCATCTGATCGAGCTCATTATGAATGAACTTTTCTCAGTCACTAGACGGGCTCCTTTCGGTTGACCTCCTTCCAGTCGATATCCTTTCAGTTGTCTGGAAGGACCTCATCGTCCACATGAATCCGACTACCAACTCAACATAGATCGACCCACATGCGGGCAACCTTGAAGGAGTCCGAACTTCTCTGAAACTATTATGACTTAAAGCTCTTCATCGTCCACATCCACTCCATCCAAACTTCGACTATTGATACCTAATGAACTGGCAAGTCGCGACAACAAGCACCACTCTCTGCTGGCATGTCATAACAATGGATACTAACTTTCATAACAAACTTCACGTGGTCCCGAATAATCCACTATCAGAAGATTGCAGCTGTCACTATCAGTTTGTTACAGACTTCATCTATATAAAGGACCCTCCAGATACATTTCCTTCCTAAGCTCTCTTCTCCCTCTTGTTATTCTATTTTCTTATATCCTGAGCACTCCATTCCAATTGGCTAAAAAATTAACTTGAGCATCGGAGGGTCCTGCCAGAGCCATTCACCTCTGATCTGAACTTTATTTTGCAGATCCCATCGGCAGCATCACCTTCTCCACCCAGCCACCTCCAGCATCCTCACAAATTTCTGCACCAATAAGTGTGAACCAAAATATGGATTCATGTATATAAGATTTTATGGTGATCTTAAGTCTAAGAATCACTTGCACAACTTTCACTTAGAGAATCATCTTTTGATAAAAATAGGACTTCCATAAGATGTTCTCTCAGCAAATCAAATTAGTGTATTCATACCCTAATGAGTACTCACATCCATGTATTAGTGTCTCTACACAAGTGGTTGTGAGATCAACCACCCTCTCCTCTGAGCATACTTAGGATGTGCTACTCTTTTTGAAATCATTGATCCTCGACTCAATGATCCATCGACTAGGATTATTTTAGATTAGGATTTTAGGATCTTAGGTCTCATTGACATGATTTCTAAATGCCCATAAAACAATTTCCTAATCTATGTGGCTCATCATAATCTTAAAATTAATTAAGACACCGCAAACAATGAAACATAAAAATACCTCTTTATTAATAATAAATATCATATATGACTTGAGAGTAATTATAGAAAAGACCCTATCACATAAATATGATTGGCTTATTGGTCATAATTCTTTCAATCTCCCACTTGCACTAAAGCCAATCATCCTTGTATTTAGCACCCATACAATCAATATGATGATCAAGTTGCTGTTGAGGAAGAGCTTTAGTGAATGGATCTACTATATTTCTCTTCATATTTATTCATTCGATGATAACGTCTTATCTTTCAACAATCTCACGAATGAGATGGAAGCGCCTTAGGATGTGTTTGGATTTTTGGTGAGACCTCAGTTCCTTAGCTTGTGCAATAGCTCTAGTGTTATCACAAAATAGTAGCACTGGATGTTGAGTCTTAGGAACTACGCCCAATTCGGTGATGAATTTCTTCATCCAAATAGCTTTCTTAGCTACTTTACTAATAGCAATATATTCTATCTTAATAACTGAGTCAGCTATAGTTTGCTATTTGGTACTTTATTAACTCACTGCACCATCTTTCAGAGTAAATATGTACCCTGATATGGATTTACTATCAGCTAGATCTAATTGAAAACTAGAGTCAGTAAAGCCTTCTAGTTTCAAATCAGATCCATCATAAACTAGAAAAATATCTTTAGTTCTTCTAAAGTACTTAAGAATGTTTTTCATAATTTTTCAATGATCTTCCTCTGGATCAGCCTAAAATATGCTTACTATGCCTATGGCATAAGTAATATCAGGTCTGGTATATAACATGACATACATAATAGATCTTATAGCCAAAGCATAAGAAATTCTACTCATCTTTTGTCTCTCTTCAGGTATTTTTGGAGACATCTTCTTAGAGAGATGTATGCCTTGACTCATAGGCAAGTAACCTTTTTACTTTCCTCCATATTGAATCTTTTCAACACTAAGTTAATGTACCTAGATTAGGACAAGCCAAGCATCCTGCTAGATCTACCTCTATAGATTCTTATACCTAGTACATAGGATGCTTCATCCAAATCTTTTATAAAAAATCTTTTAGATAGCCAAGCTTTGACTGGCTATAACATTGGGATATCATTCTTAATGATTAGTATGTCATCAACATATAAGACTAAGACGACTATGGCGCTCCCACTTGCCTTCTTATACACACATGGCTCATCAACATTTTTGATAAAACCAAACCCTTTTATGGTTTCATCAAAGTGGATGTTTCAACTTCTCAAGGCTTGCTTCAATCCATAAATAGATCTTTCTAGCTTGTATACTTGATTTGGTCTCCCACTTGAGACAAACCCCTTTGGCTATGACCTATAAACTTCCTTCTCAAGATTTTCATTGAGGAATGTAGTTTTTACATCCATTTATTAGATTTTATAATCATAATATGCAGCTATAGTAAGCATAATTCGAATGAACTTGAGCATTGCTTTCGGTGAAAAGCTTTCATCATAGTTAATTTCTTGTCTTTGCTTAAAATCTTTTGCCACTAGTCTAGCCTTGTAGGTCCTTACTTGGCCATCTGCTCCAATCTTCTTCTTGAAGATCCATTTGCATTCTATTGGGATTATATCCTCAAGTGCATCAACTAAAGTCCATACTTGGTTGGAGTACATAGAGTTCATTTCAGATTTCATGGTTTTATGCTGTTTATCATAGTTCCTACTTTGGATAGCTTCCGTATATGTCATAGAATCATCATCCTGAATGATATGGGCTTCATTGTCATTCTCAATGACAAAGCCATATCTTAGAGGTACGTTCCATACTCTTTCTGACCTTCGGGGAGGAGGTGTGTGTTATGGATATTCCTGAGCAACATGTTCAATTGGTTTAGGAATTTCATATTGAGGATCAAGTGAGGTAGATTGTAGGTTTTGAACTTCACTTAGTTCAATCATCCTCCCACTTCCCTTTTCTTGGACAAATTCTTTTTTCAAGAAAATGACATGCCTACTTACAAGAACCTTTTGCTTAGTAAGATGATAAAAGAGGTATCTAATTGCTTTTTGTGGATAACCTATAAATCTATATTTGTCAACCCTAGCACTTAATTTATGTCCAAAAGTATTTTTGACATAAGTAGGACATCCCCAATCTTAAAATATTTATGATTTGATTTTTTCTATTTCCATAACTCATATGGAGTGCTGGTCACGGACTTAGATGGGACCCTATTTAGAATGTAAGCAGTTGTTTCTAGGGCGTATCCTCAGAAAGATACAGAAAAATCCATGAAGCACATCATGGACTGTACCATATCTAATAAAGTGTGATTTCTCCTTTCAGCTACATCATTTAATTATGGTGTATAAGGAGGGATCCAATTTGAGAGAATACCATTTTTTTTTAAGATAATCAAGAAAATCACTAGATAAGTATTCACCTCCTTGATCAGATCTAAGGATTTTGATACTTTTACCAGTTTGTTTTTCAACCATCTTATGATACTCTTTAAACTTATCAAAGACTTTGGATTTATGTTTCATAAGATATACATATCTATACTTAGATATGTCATCGGTGAATATGATAAAGTAGAAGTACCCACCTCTAGCTTGAGTTGTCATAGGTCCACAATCATCTGAATGTATATGATCTAATAATTCATTTGCCCTATCTCTATGTCCTAAATGGAGTTTTAGTCATCTTACCCATGAGACAAGGTTCACAAGTTTCAAATAATTGAAAATCATCAGGATCAAAAAATTTTTCTTTAAATAACTTGTGTAACCTTGACTCACTAATATGACCTCATCGGCAATGCCAGAGATATGAGTTATTCTCATCATCTCTCTTTCTTTTCTTATTGTTATCAGTAAGAAAAATGTTATCATTGAGCAAAAGAGTAAAGAGACCATTATCCACATAAGCATTACCCAAAAACTCATTAGAAAAGAAAATAGAACAATAATTACTCTTTACTTTTATTTCATATCCATGTTCCAATAATAAGAATATAGAAATAATATTTCTAATAACATTAGGCATATAATAACAGTCTTTTAACTCCAATGTCTTGCCAGATGGTAACGACAATATATAGGTGCTAACAACTTCTGCTTGAATGGGCTCTCTATTCACGCCATAAAGCTCGAAGCCACCTTTCTTCAAACTTCTAATTTCCTATAGTCTCAGCAATGATTTGCAAATATGAGACCCATAAGTAATATCCAATACCCATGAATTAGATGTTGAAGCACTCAATGATAAACTAGTTTGTATCATGTACAAATCTTTCGATGTAACACTTGCATCATACTTCAAAATTGCAAGATAACTCTTATAATTCTTCTTTCAGTGCCCCTACTTATCATAGTGAAAATAGGTATCATTTGTGAAGTCCTTTGCTTTCTTCCTCTTTTGGATGCTACCTTTAGGGTTCTACTTTCTCTTACAACCTTTCTTCTTGCCTTTATGTTCTTCTTGTCAACTACAATAAGAAGAGCCTTTTCTAACTTGAAATGGCTCTCAACTATTTTCAACATGTTTAACATCTCTGATAGGGTAATATTTAGTTTGTTCATATGATAATTAATGACAAATTGAGAGGAGTTAGGGAGTGACTGCAAGATCAAGTCCTGACAAAGCTCTCCATCCATGACAAACCCCAATTGACTTAATTGAGTGATTAAGTCAATAATCTTTAGAACATGGGTTTGCATGAATGAGCCCTCACTCATTTTGTCTTGGAACAACTACTTCCATATTTCATATCGAGCCTTCCTGCTTTACTCTCCATATAACTCTTTGAGATTGAGTAATATGAATTGAGGTTCCATCTCTTCATGTTGCCTTGGTAATTCATTGCTCATTAAGGCCAACATGATATACTTGACAGTCAAGCTGTCATTTTGCCATATTTTATATGTGGCCCTTTCCTCCTCCGTAGCATCTTCTCCGATTGGCTTAGGATCCAGAGAGTCAAGGATGTAGGAGGCTTTCTCTTGAGTTAACACAATCCTCAAATTCCTTAACCAATCCACATAATTGAGACTGATCAATTTGTTGGTATCTAAAATATCCTGCAGTAATAGTGAAGAAGCCATTAAAATTATTTTACATTAAATAAAGGACAATATATAAGCAGACCACTCAAGATGACAAACACAACTAGATGAGGAATTATAAATCTAATTGTGTGTTCCACTATTTTATTACGAATAACATAGCCCTCACCTATGGTAAGCAAGAAATTCTACCTTAATTTCTTTAGTGGGGTTGAGATCCCAATTCCTCACAAATGCCTTATGTTACACAACAAACATTTATGAATTCAAGGATAGGAAATTCCCTTTCCAATTACAATCCATGCAATTCTCAACATTTGCTTCTCCCTCAAAGACAGTTAAAGTCTTGTGTTACACAACAAACTATAATATCTTAGTTTAGTCAGACCCTTCAGTTTCATATAGCCATATTTGAATAATATTGCCCTTGTATTACACAACAAAGCAACATCATCAAACATGCCATAAAGCATTATATGTTAGATATATGTGCCCTAGAAGCCAGAATTGGCTGACACTTGTAATACACTTCTAGGGGCAAAATTGTAATTTTGACTATAATTATTGAAATGGGTTATTTTCTATCACACCTGTGTATTTAGTGTCTGTGATACATCCTTTGAGTTAATGGTAATGATAATTCATATTTTCAAGAGTTGAAAATTTAAGACATGAATAATCATTATTAACTCATAAACAGCTCCCGACCATAGGATCATCACGAGGATGGTGATTGATCCAGAAGGTTGGTGTACGATCGCTTCTCTTTAGTAGATGAGTCTTGAGTCTACGGTGTGGAGACACCGAAGCGAGAGTACAGGTACTCGTTAGAGAACGAGGGCACTGAGCGTGACCACCTCGAGTAGTCATTAGGAAGTCTACCTTCTCGTCAATGACTGACTCGATGCTGCAGTAGTGTGTCTGGTTCTTTGACCTGAGATGCATCGGCAGTTCACCTTGAGGGTGTTATAGTTTGACTACACCATTACTTGGTCTCCTAGCCATATGGAACCCTGAGGTGTATGTTGGCTATAGCATGTTCATTGTAGGAACTGGATTGCATCAAGATGGGATCTATCTACCTCGGTGGTAGAGGAGCAGCCCTATGATGATCATGAGAATCAAGTCCAGAAATCCATGGCCATGGTAGAGTGAAATAATAGAAAGAGTTTCTATTTAGATTTTCACATTGGACTCGAATCGAATGATTACATCATATGACTGAGACTAGGGTTTGACGAGTTCACCTTAACCCTAATCTGATCGGGGCTCAAGATAGAAGAACTGAATCACACAGGTAGCTGCACCAAGAGGTTCGCATTCAGCTCTGATGGGTTGCCACCATATACTGCTAGGTGTCACTGGTGGATTTTGGGAGCAATTAGAATGATTTAGATGATCGATCATTCTAGCTGTTCGAATCAGAAGAGTTCTGATCCATCGAAAGGAGTTTCGATGATGTCTATGATAGAGATCATGACATATCCCATTACCATACAGAACTGAACCTAACTGGGTCACACAAATAAGGGTTTGAATCTGGTGATCATCAATTGAACTGATCTAGTTCAATTGATTTGAATGAGATTCAATTAGGTTCAAGGAAATCGTGCTAGCACTCGATTGAACCTAACGTTCTTCTTTTACTATCATAAATAAGTTGTCCTGACTGAGCCAAAGGAGTTTGTGCTCAATTAGAGGTCTTCATATGGTCTGACTGGAGGTTGTCCAAGTCAGAATAGGTTGTCTTATTTGTAAGACATTACCTGCCATTTTTGGTCACCTGCCATTTCTTGTTCTTTGACTTTGGTCAAAAGTCTACCTTTGACTGGTCAAATGTTGACCATTCATCCTTTGACTTTTGACCACATGTCATGCACCTATTGGAGAGCTGGTGGGGGCTTGTCCCCCTGCCAGAACCTGGCAAGGAGAAGGGCGCACGCCAAGGGTGGCGTGAGCCCAAGTAGGAGGCGCCTAGGAGTCCTTGTTGGATAAGGACTCCACCTCCCTTTAGGATTCCAATTAGAGTTCTACTAAGAATCCAGTTTGACTGGTCTTAGGCACCCTCTAAGGAGGAATCCAGGGGTCTCTTTTTCAACCAATCAGATTTAAATCTGATTTCACAAAGGGTTGTGATTGGTTGAGAGGAAGAGGAGTTGGATCACAAGAGGTCTATAAATAAGACCCTGCGCCCAACCCTAATCCTAAGAGAATTCAATAGAGATTTCCCACGTCCAAGGCTGCCTCTCCCCTCCTTCTCCATGCCATACTCTCTTCTCCCTTTGCTCTCCACGTCCAAAAGTGTTTTGGACTTAGTTTGGTGCGATTCAGATCAAGGAAAGGCGATCAAAAGCAAGAAGGCTGCGCTGCTGCAAAAGGACGACTGCAGATCTTCAAAAGGAGTTTTGAAGATCCTCCAGATCAGATCCAGATCTGATTTTTGGAGGTGTGATAGAGAAGAAGAGGTTCTCCAGATCCAACCCGAGTGGATACCGGTAGAGGCCAGGCGCTTGCGTGGCTAAGATCCAGAACCTTCCGCTGCAATCAGGATCATCTACAGGGTAATAGGATTACCCAAATCAGGTAAATTAAATTTGATTTAATTTATCTTATTTTATTTTATTTATTAAAATAATAAGAATCAGATCTGAAATATATCAAGATCTGATTAAGGTCAAGAGAAAATTTTTGAAATATATCTCTTGATCTAATCAGATCTGGACGAACCTGGACCGGGAAATCAGGATTTCCCTTCAACTGGTATCAGAGCCATGGTTCTAAAATTATTTAGATCTGATTTTAATTTTATTTTAATTAAAAATAATGTGATTTCAGATGTCACATGAGATGTGATCAGATCTGAAATCAGAAAAATTAAAATTAAATGATTTGGATCTAAGAACATGAAGATATGCATGACTAGTTCTAGAATAGAATAGTTCTATAGAATAGTTTTGCATGTCTTTGATTTAATATGATTAAATCATATTTTAGATCTTCTTATTTACTATTTTCTGATATTATAAGTGTTATAATAACATCTGATAAACAGCAAATAAAAATTATTTAATTTTAAATATCATATGAGATATGATAGATGCATGACTAGACTAATTGTAGAATAGTTCTACATAATTGTCTAGATTAGAATTTATTTTGATTAGATCAATTTAAATCTAATTTTTTAGATTATTATGTGATAATTTAGATCTGAAAACATGCATGAATTGATACATGAGATGTATGCAAAATATGCCTTGATTAGATCTAAATTTGTATATGAGATATATGATATAGATCTATAACTGTTTTGTAGATTTACATGTTCCTGATTAAGGCGTTCCTCTTGGCCGTCCGGTCATAAGAACGAAGAAGGGTTTAAAGGCCCTCTCTTTCCATTCGATGGGGTGTTCTTATGACGTGTAGGGGTGCTGCGTGTTCGTCCTTAATCAGAAACCCAAAACTTACTTTCTGCAAAACCCTAGATCCTGAAACCCTAGGATTTATTGTGCATATTTTATTTATGAACCCAACTTAATTAAGAATTAAGTTTATGGAATATTAATTAGGTCTAAAATTAAGAATTTCAGATCTAAGACATATTCATAATACTGGGTTCGGGCTTGGGTAGCTCAATTAGGTCTAAGCGGTTGATCAAACCGAATCAAGAGTTGGTTAGATGGGATCAACAATGCTTAAATTGACCAGCCTAATAGGATTAAGTCTGGGTCAAGATCGAGTCACGATCAAGCAAGACCTAATTAGGCTCAGAGGTTAGAGTCTGGATTGTAGGCTAACCCAATTGGTTCTGACTCAACAATTTGGTGTCTAAGGTAAGTTTGGCACAGACGACCGACTGGTTTTTAATTGGAAGCTACTCGACCTGAATGCGTTCTTGTGCGAGTTAACGGCATATTCCTTCCACCGGTCTCACTTACCTGGCCATATCTGTTGACACAGTTCTGATCTGAGGTGGTCAATAATCCGAGCTGACCCATGCCACTAGGTTAGTCATAATTGTTATGACTAAGCCAAGTCTAGTTTAATGAGACCTGAATCAATTCTCCCTAAGAAAAGATTAAGTCTGAGGTCTTCCACCATTGTAGACGTGCGGGCCCTTCCCGGGGTTGATTGTTCTCGGCTGGATACAGTGGCTCAGTTGCACCGGGAAGACGCAACCATGTCTATTAGGCATTGGATGCTATGGGCTGGAGGATGAGTTGGGCTCAATATTCCGGATACGGTGAGAGACCCAATTAGGAACCCAGTCTATGCAAATGGTGGGTCTGACTTAACTAAGGAGTGGATCAATATTCCGGATACGGTGAGATTCATGAATTAGAGACCAAGTTTGGGTGCACCATGATTAGAGAATCATTGAACAAGAGTTGTTCACTCATTGGCTAACCCATCACCAATAACTGTTAGGTGAGGTGATGAGTCAGTTGGTGAGACCGCACCACCCACTAGAAATCATCAATCGCGGAGATTTTCGCATCTCTACAGAGGGAGTGTAGGGATCCGAGAAAATAGTGGGAGCTAATTTGTTTAAAAATAAAATCCCTAAACAAATTGGTCAAGTCAAAATTACAGTATCTAACTAGAATCTTTGACTCTCTACAGGAAAATGTCTGCGTCCAACCCACTGGCATGTATCCTAGACACACATAGACTGACTGGACCCAATTATAAAGATTGGCTCAGGAACTACAAAATTGTTTTGGGTTCAGAGAAGTTAACACATGTTTTGGACCAGGACCCTCCCACCTTACCAGCTCGTCCATCCACTGAACAGAGAGCGTCTCTGGAAAAATGGATTGACGAAGACAATAAGGCCAGATACTACATGTTGGGCTCGATGTCTGATGAGCTCCAGCGCCAACATGAAGATATCGGGACTGCTCGCCAAATGTTGGCTCACCTACAGGAGATGTTTGGTGAACAGAGTCGCGCAGCCAAATATCAAGTCACGAAATGACTTTTTAAGGCTAAGATGCGTGATGGGCAGTCAGTCCAAGATCACTGTCTGACAATGATCAAAGACATGGAAGAGCTTGAGAAGCTCGGTGTGAAGTTGGACTTGGATTTGCAGAATGATATTATTCTGCAATCCTTGACTGATGCATATGGGCAATTCATCATGAATTACCACATGCATAAACTTCAGAATTCCTTGGCCGAGTTGATGAATATGCTGGTTACCTGCTGAGCTTTCTATGAAAGGTTCTAAAGGCTCAGTTCTTGCTATGGAACGGACTTCTTCCAAAAAAAAAAAAAGTCTTATGGAAAGAAAAAGAAGTCTGTGAAAAAGCAAAAGGTAGAAGGATCAAAGAAGAAGAAGGCAGAACCGAAGAAGAAGGTCGATGGCAAAGGAAAGTGTTTCCATTGCAACAGCGACGGCCATTGGAAGCGGAACTGCCCTACTTACCTGGCCACCCTAAAGAACAAGAAGGAAGGTCCTTCTGGAGGTATGCTCGTTATTGAGTCTAACCTTACGGTTTCTTCTGCATCCAGTTGGGTGCTTGACTCTGGTTCTAGTGCTCATCTGTGCACTTCTATGCAGGGTCTTGAGGATAGCAGGAGGCTGAGGGATGGAGACATGATCCTACGCGTCGGTAATGGAGCAAGAGTTGCTGCAGTAGCCGTGGGAACATACCCTCTGCGATTACCATCTGGTTTAGACTTAGTTTTAAAAGACTGTTATTATGTGCCTATAGCTAGCAGGAATTTGATTTCTGTTTCATGCTTAGCACAAGAAGGTTATGTGATCACCTTCTTTAAGGACCATTGTAACATTCTTTATGAAAGAAATAAAATTGCAAATGGTTTCCTTGTTAATGGTCTTTATCAGTTGCATATTGATGTACCTGTTTTAACTATCGAGCAAAACGTGAATGCCAAACGACCTAGGGATAGTCCAAACGACAGATATTCTATGGCACCTGAGATTAGGTCATATAGCAGAAGATAGGATTAACAAATTGGAGAAAAATGGGCTATTGAGTCCATTGACTTTTGAGTCATATCCAACTTGTGAATCTTGTCTTCAAGGCAAAATGACTAAACTCCCTTTTGTTGGACATGGGGAGAGGGCCACAGATCTCCTTGCCCTAGTACATACTGATGTGTGCGGCCCATTTGATGTGCCGGCTAGAGGCAATTTTGTCTACTTCATTACCTTTACCGATGATCTGTCTAGGTATGGGTATGTGTATCTTATGAGACATAAGTCTGAAGCCTTTGAAAAGTTCAAAGAATTCAGACATGAAGTAGAAAAACAAATTGGAAAACCCATTAAGGTTCTTCGATCAGATCGAGGAGGTGAATACCTTAGCCTGGGAATTCCTAGACTATCTTAAGGAAAATGGCATAGTCTCTCAATGGACTCCACCAGGAACACCTCAACTCAACGGGGTTTCAGAATGGAGAAATCGGACTCTATTGGATATGGTTCGATCCATGATGAGCTTCACAGACCTCCCAGATTTTCTTTGGGGACATTCATTATTAACTTCAATCTATTTACTGAATAGGGTTCCCTCTAAAATCGTTCCTACCACACCGTATGAGATATGGCACGGTAAGAAACCAAGTCTGAGTCATCTCAGAATTTGGGGTTGTCCGGCTTCATGTCAAAAGACAACAAGTGGACAAGTTAGAGTTTAGGTCCTTTAGAGCTCGATTCATAGGATATCCTAAAGAGTCATTAGGATACTATTTCTACATTCCAGAAGACCACAATGTGATTGTGAGTCGACATGCCATATTTCTTGAAAAATAGTTTATTCAAGATAGTGGCATTGGAAAGCAGATTAAGCTTGATGAGAAAGTCTCACAAGTGAAAAGAGCTAAGGACCAAGTGGAACCAAATCAGGTTGAGCCAATAAGAACACTACCTCCTCCACCTCGTAGATCGGAAAGAGTTTCCCATCCCCCTGAAAGATACTTAGGTATTATTTCAGAGGACGTAGAGGAAATGTTCCTCATAGGTAATGGTGCTCATGGTGATGATCCCAAAACCTACAACGAGGCGATATCAGATATCGACTCTGAGAAATGGCTTGAGGCAATGAAGTCAGAGATCGACTCGATGCACTCAAACCAAGTCTGGACCTTGGTAGATCCACCAGAAGGTATAGTACCTATTGGGTGTAAATGGATCTTCAAGAGAAAGATTGGTGCAGATGGGAATGTGGAGACATTCAAGGCTAGACTGGTGGCAAAAGGTTATAGTCAACGTGAAGGCATTGACTATCAGGATACCTTTTCCCCGGTAGCTATGCTTAAAATCCATCCGCACATTGCTTGCTGTTGCAGCCTATTTCGATTATGAAATATGGCAAATGGACGTGAAAACGGCATTCCTAAATGGATATCTTGAGGAAGATATCTATATGGAACAGCCGCTAGGTTTCACATCCAGTGATACTGATCACAAGGTTTGCAAGCTGCAAAGGTCCATATATGGACTTAAGCAAGCATCTCGGAGCTGGAACACTCGTTTCAATGATGTGATCAAAAAGTTTGGTTTCATCAAAAATGAAGAGGAACCATGTGTTTTCAAAAGGGTCAGTGGGAGCGCTGTTGTCTTCCTCGTATTGTACGTGGATGACATCCTCCTTATTGGGAATGATATTCCCATGTTGACATCAGTCAAGATGTGGTTGTCTAAGGAATTCTCCATGAAAGACCTAGGTGAAGCATCCTTTATTCTAGGAATTAAGGTCTATAGGGATAGACCGAATAGGATGCTAGGACTTTCACAGAAGATGTACATAGAGGAAGTACTAAAGAGGTTTAGTATGGAAAACTCTAAGAGGGGATTAATACCCTTCAGACATGGTATTCATCTTTCCAAGAAGATGTGCCCCAGCACACCTGAGGAAATAGAACGCATGAGCAAGATCCCTTATGCTTCTGCAATAGGGAGCCTCATGTATGCCATGCTATGTACACGACCTGATATAGCCCATGCTGTGAGTGTCACAAGCAGATATCAGTCAAATCCAGGTGAAGAACACTGGACTTCTGTGAAATGTATCCTTAAGTACTTGAGAAGAACTAAGGATATGATGTTGGTCTTTGGTAACGGAGAACTCCTGGTCCAGGGATACACAGACTCGGACTTCATGTCCGATATAGATGATCGAAAGTCGACATCTGGCAGACTGTTTGTGCTGGAAGAGTTCCTAGCAAATGGCGATATCATCTCATCCGCGATTACCTTGAGAAAGGTTACGTTGAGGTCAAGAGAGTCAACTCCGCAGATAATGTGGCAGACCCACTTACAAAGCCGTTGGGCCAGCAGAAGATCGAAGCCCACCTTGAGAAGATGGGACTTAGACTTGTAGCCAATTGGCTTTAGGACAAGTGGGAGATTGTTAGATATATGTGCCCTAGAAGCCAGAATTGGCTGACACTTGTAATACACTTCTAGGGGCAAAATTGTAATTTTGACTATAATTAATGAAATGGGTTATTTTCTATCACACCTGTGTATTTAGTGTCTGTGATACATCCTTTGAGTTAATGGTAATGATAATTCATATTTTCAAGAGTTGAAAATTTAAGACATGAATAATCATTATTAACTCTCATAAACAGTTTCCCGACCATAGGATCATCACGAGGATGGTGATTGATCCAGAAGGTTGGTGTACGATCGCTTCTCTTTAGTAGATGAGTCTTGAGTCTACGGTGTGGAGACACCGGAGCGAGAGTACAGGTACTCGTTAGAGAACGAGGGCACTGAGCGTGACCACCTCGAGTAGTCATTAGGAAGTCTACCTTCTCGTCAATGACTGACTCGATGCTGCAGTAGTGTGTCTGGTTCTTTGACCTGAGATGCATCGGCAGTTCACCTTGAGGGTGTTATAGTTTGACTACACCATTACTCGGTCTCCTAGCCATATGGAACCCTGAGGTGTATGTTGGCTATAGCATGTTCATTGTAGGAACTGGATTGCATCAAGATGGGAATCTATCTACCTCGGTGGTAGAGGAGCAGCCCTATGATGATCATGAGAATCAAGTCCAGAAATCCATGGCCATGGTAGAGTGAAATAATAGAAAGAGTTTCTATTTAGATTTTCACATTGGACTCGAATCGAATGATTACATCATATGACAGAGACTAGGGTTTGACGAGTTCACCTTAACCCTAATCTGATCGGGGCTCAAGATAGAAGAACTGAATCACACAGGTAGCTGCACCAAGAGGTTCGCATTCAGCTCTGATGGGTTGCCACCATATACTGCTAGGTGTCACTGGTGGATTTTGGGAGCAATTAGAATGATTTAGATGATCGATCATTCTAGCTGTTCGAATCAGAAGAGTTCTGATCCATCGAAAGGAGTTTCGATGATGTCTATGATAGAGATCATGACATATCCCATTACCATACAGAACTGAACCTAACTGGGTCACACAAACAAGGGTTTGAATCTGGTGATCATCAATTGAACTGATCTAGTTCAATTGATCTGAATGAGATTCAATTAGGTTCAAGGAAATCGTGCTAGCACTCGATTGAACCTAACGTTCTTCTTTTACTATCATAAATAAGTTGTCCTGACTGAGCCAAAGGAGTTTGTGCTCAATTAGAGGCCTTCATATGGTCTGACTGGAGGTTGTCCAAGTCAGAATAGGTTGTCTTATTTGTAAGACATTACCTGCCATTTTTGGTCACCTACCATTTCTTGTTCTTTGACTTTGGTCAAAAGTCTACCTTTGACTGGTCAAACGTTGACCATTCACCCTTTGACTTTTGACCACATGTCATGCACCTATTGGAGAGCTGGTGGGGGCTTGTCCCCCTGCCAGAACCTGGCAAGGAGAAGGGCGCACGCCAAGGGTGGCGTGAGCCCAAGTAGGAGGCGCCTAGGAGTCCTTGTTGGATAAGGACTCCACCTCCCTTTAGGATTCCAATTAGAGTTCTACTAAGAATCCAGTTTGACTGGTCTTAGGTGCCCTCTAAGGAGGAATCCAGGGGTCTCTTTTTCAACCAATCAGATTTAAATCTGATTTCACAAAGGGTTGTGATTGGTTGAGAGGAAGAGGAGTTGGATCACAAGAGGTCTATAAATAAGACCCTGCGCCCAACCCTAATCCTAAGTGAATTCAATAGAGATTTCCCACGTCCAAGGCTGCCTCTCCCCTCCTTCTCCATGCCATACTCTCTTCTCCCCTTGCTCTCCACGTCCAAAAGTGTTTTGGACTTAGTTTGGTGCGATTCAGATCAAGGAAAGGCGATCAAAAGCAAGAAGGCTGCGCTGCTGCAAAAGGACGACTGCAGATCTTCAAAAGGGTTTTGAAGATCCTCCAGATCAGATCCAGATCTGATTTTTGGAGGTGTGATAGAGAAGAAGAGGATCTCCAGATCCAACCCGAGTGGATACCGGTAGAGGCCAGGCGCTTGCGTGGCTAAGATCCAGAACCTTCCGCTGCAATCAGGATCATCTACAGGGTAATAGGATTACCCAAATCAGGTAAATTAAATTTGATTTAATTTATCTTATTTTATTTTATTTATTAAAATAATAAGAATCAGATCTGAAATATATCAAGATCTGATTAAGGTCAAGAGAAAATTTTTGAAATATATCTCTTGATCTAATCAGATCTGGACGAACCTGGACCGGGAAATCAGGATTTCCCTTCATTATATGCACCACGACAATTCCACATCAATCTCTATAGTAAGCCTTGTGTTACACAACAAACCTACCATTGTTTTTGATGTGATTTTGACTTAGCATGAAGGAAGGCATTAGTAGTGTCATAATAATTAAGCATTTCCAATTTAAGTTTTGAATGAATCAAATTAGTTAGGTAAGTGGGAGAGAGGAGGGTGGCCTTCCATTCTTGCCTTAGACACTAAAATATTTGGCCATGTAAAAATGAATCGAATTAAAAACCACGATCTCTTTGCCTTCTCAGAACTACTTTCCTAGACACCAATTGATCAATCATTTCTTGAATGGATTTGCTTTTGATTTTCAGCACTACGACTAAATATTAAGAGGTCTTTGAAGGTCTCTAATACACATCCTAACTTACTTTATCAAATAATATCACATGCTATAACATATCATGAAAAGCATAACATGATAATAAAAAATAATAGCATGTTATGCCAAAAGTGTACAGTTATATCATCATTCTAGGAAAACCTTACAACATAGAAGACGTCCACCACTATATTAGGACAACCTTATGTTAGAATGATGACTAACTTTTCTAAACATATCTCTAATATTCATTTGAATTTAGGTGAAATACCTAATTAGTGGCAATTAACAATACATTATGTATAACAACTATCATGCTACATATATTAACATGACTTGCGTATCATGTATCATAACATCAAATTGACCATTAATTGAATCAATCAATGTCGCTCTATTACCAATGTTGGGATTTGGTAGTATAATGGAATGGTGAATTTTAAAATTTTATAGTCATGAAACCCATGACATCAGAAACCCTAGACCCAAGATCCCTTGACTAATTACAACTAATGAATAATTAATAAGATAATTATGATACAATTTAGAAAAATACCTCTTATGCTAAATTTTCAATTTCCATAGACACACAAGCACATGTCCTCCACAGGTGATCCACATAGAAATTTCTCCAAGAATAGGACTCCTTCAATAACCTTGTTGATGAGTTCTACATCTTAGAACTCGGTTTGATCAAACACACTGTTTGATCTGGATTTGATCGCTTCTTGATTTGAACTTGGTCTCTCCTTTCTTGACTTTTATTTTGACTCCTAAACCCTCTTTTCATTCCTCTAATTTTCTCCTAATTCTCTTCCTAAACTCTTTCCTAAAGAAGACTCCTTGTCTTTATTTAAAAGACCTTATCTTGACAAGAGAGGGAAGGGAATTGATTGGATAGAGTTGGAATACCTTAAACCAATCCACCATCCCCTATTTATAGTTGTAGGATGGATGCAAGAGGGTCTAGATATGCCTATTCTCACATTGTTTAAATCACCATATTAGAAAATTGAGAGACTTATATGAGAAGGACTCTTAATTTTCAGATACGTCGATTCAGCCTCCCGTCGCATCCACCTGCAATTTGAGATGCCTTACATGCCTCATCACAAATCAGATAATCTCTGATATTGCCACCTAGAAAACAATCTTAACCAGGCTTCTTACAGAATAAATTTCAAGGCATGAATATATCCCAATAGGAAGAAATAATAGCATGAAGTTGCAACTCTTTGCATTGCTTCATTCCATGCGCACCAAGAAATAAGGGGCATCTCATGCCCCATCTGGCCATGGAACACTTTAAACTTTGTGCCACACTGATAGAGGGCTGAGAGGGCTTTATATAGGTGTTGATTTCAGATTAAAAAGACTTCTTAAGACCCCTTAACCAAATGAAACAATTTCAGCCTTATCTATGTGGCGCAGAACTTGATAGAGTTCCAATCAATTTGGACTGTATATATGGCACCCCAAATGGATGAATTAAATCCAATAAAATCTAGATAAATATGATCCAAGTCAGAACCTAACCCAAATTAATTAATAACTCAATTGGGTTAGCCAATTCAACAAGATTTTAATCAAATATCTTTGATTAAGGAGCTAGGGTTTATGCCACATGTGCTAGCATGTTTCCTTGTAACCCTAGTTGGTTCATTTGGTCCAACCAACCAACCAAAATCTATTCTTGGTTAATTTTCTTATGTGTGTGACCCCATGGATTCCACATCTAGCCAATAGTAGATCTAGGTACATGTTGACCTAATTAAATTAGACTCCATATAATCGATTTACGTCAAACCCATGTCAACCCGAGTTGTCAAATTAGAACTCTTTCCAATTGACCCATGAATTAATCATTTTAATTCATAAAAAGCTACAAGACATGATTGACATCTAGCAATGTGACATGCCTACCTGAAAGATGTGAAATTTGATGAAAATTAGCAAAATATCCTTTAGTGGTAAGCTACTGTGCAATTCAATCCTTCGATCTTCCTGCATCCCGAATATATTCATAAGTATGAAATTATATCAAACTCAAATATATATTCTTATTGATTCTTCATCAATCAATGATAACTCAAATGAAGTATTAGAAACTTTATCTAATCTTCATACTGCTTTGGCCAAAGACTTCCTGAGTTATTTAGAGATGAGAATACATGGGATGTCATCCTTTCTTGCTCAGAGTGATTGATTCCTTATTGATTTACTCACAACCTCCATACACAATCTATCATATCTAGAATATCCCATTCATAACTTAGTCATGATTGAGTATGAACCAAAATATGGATTTATGCATACAAGATTTTATGGTAATCTCAGATCTAAGGATCATTTGCATAACTTCCACTTAGAGAATCATCTTTTGATAAAAGTAAGACTTTCATAAGATGTTCTCTCAGTGGATCAAATCAGTGTACTCATGTCCTAATGAACACCCATATCCTTGTATTAGTGTTCCTATACAAGTGATTGTGAGATCAACTACCCTCTTCTTTGAGCATACATAGGATGTGCTAGTCTTTTCGAAATCATTGATCCTCGACACAATCATCCATTGACTAGGATTGTTTTAGATTAAGATTTTAGGTCTTATTGATATGATCCTTACATGCCCATAAAACCATTGCCCTAATCTATGGGGTTCATCATAATCTTAAAATTAATTAAGACACAATAAATGATGAAACATAAAAATGCCTCATTATTAATATATAATAAATCTCATACATGAGTTGAGAGTAATTACAGAAAAGATCCTATCATATAAATGCAATTGGCTTGCAGGGTATAATTCTTTTAGGTCTTCAGTTGCCTGGCCTATACATATGTAGAAGCAATTGAAAGGAGCAAGTTGGACCCAAAATCTTAAAAGATGATCTTCATTAGGTATCCATAAGGAGTCAAAAGATACCTACTCTAGAATTTTCAAGCACAGAAGTTAGTAATGAGTAGGGATGTCATATTTGATGAGAAGAACATCTTGGAGTGGTCTGGGAGTATAGGTGGATCTAGAAAAATAAAGGTGGACAGTGGTGGTCTGTCAAAGGTAGATGACATGTAGTCTATATCTACTTACAGGGATATTTCTATTGAGGTAAAGCTGGGTAGGAGAGGACTTACTCAGGTGAAGGACCAACATGGAGAGCCAGTAGTTCAAGTGGAGGTGAAAAAGAAGCCACAGACTTCAGGTAGTAGGAATGTGCCAGTGGGAGTGGCACTGCATAAGCCCCAGCATATCATCAGAATATCTATCATATATGGCATTGATTGGGCTATTTCTTATGCCCTCATCATTGCAAATGAAGATTTAGAGAATTATGTAGAGGCCATGGAGAGTGAAGATTAGGAGTCATGGATGCAGGCCATGATAGAGGAGATGGAATTACTAAAGAAAAATCAAACATGATGGTTGATGGTTATTTCAAGAGATGCTCGATCCATTGGCTCAAAGTGGATGTTCACTAAGAAGGAGGCACCTTTAGAATAAAGTGGAGTCAGATTTAAAGCAAGGCCGATAGCAAAGGAATATACTCATAGAGAGAAGGGATAGACTACATTAAGGTCTTCTCTCCTATGGTGCACCATACTTTGATTAGAGTATTGTTATCATTGGTGGCATAGGATAACATGAAATTAGAGATAATTGACATGAAGACATCTTTCCTTCATAGAACTTTGGAGGAGAAAATCTACATAAGATAGCCGGATGGTTTCATGAAGATTGGACGGTAGGAGAAGGTGTGTCTACTAAAAAGGTCACTATATGGTCTGAAATAGTCATCTTGTCAGTGGTATCATAGGTTTGACAACTTTGCACTAAGTTTGGGATGCATCAAATGTGAACATGACTATTGCATCTATGTTAAGAATGTAGATGAGGAGAAGCCTTGTGCTTGCTAATGTATGTAGATGATATGCTAGCTCATAGCCAACAAGAGTATGAAGGCTGTGAAGAGCATTATTAGAAGAATTTGAGATGAAAGATCTAGGTCCAGCGAAGAAGATTCTTGAAATGAAGATTTGTAGAGATAGAAGCAAAGCAGTACTCTATTTATCATAAGGAGGATATACCTAAAAGATTCTAGAGAGATTTGGAATAGAGAAGGCCAAACCAATAGAGACACTATTGCCTAGTCACATATCTTTCTCCAAGCATCAAAGCTTCCAGTTAGAAAAAATGAGAGAGTTTGTGGATAGAGTCTCTTTTGCAAATGCTGTAAGCAGTGTTATGTATACCATGATGTGCTGTAGACTAGATATAGCACATACAGTGAGCTTGATTAGCAGGTATATGGTTAACCCTAGAAAGGATCACTGGAAGGCATTGAAATGGACACGGAGATATTTGTAGGGAATAAAAGACTATGGTCTGGTATTTGCTGGACAATCAGAAGGATTTGAGAAAAACTCCAAGGTGTCATATGGAGGTTTAGGTCCTCTAGAAGGATTTGTAGATGCAAACTATGCAGATGATCTTAATATAAAAAGGTCTACCGCTAGATATCTCTTCTGCATGTTTGGTGGACCAGTGCCTTGGAGATCAACCTATTATAGCATTGTCTACCATAAAGACTGCGTATATAGGTGTCATAGAGGTTGCAAAGGAAGCTGTGGCTGAGGAGGCTTGTAGCTGAAATAGGGGTGGAGCAGAGATAGGTTATACTATATAGTAACAATCAGAGTACTTTGTAGCTAGCATAGAACCTGGTATATCATGCATGCACAAATCATATGGATATGAGGTACTACAGGATCAAGAAGCTGGTGGAGGAAGGTAAAGTAGAGTTGGTGCAGGTTCATACCAAGGAGAACTAGCTAGATCCATTTATGAATGTACTTCCTCGATACAGCTTTTAGATGTATGTGGCATGGATGGGTCTACAGGATAAAGCTGAGTTTACAAGGACTTGGAAGCACCAAGATGGAGATTGTGAGTTTAGGTGTAGCACTCCCAAGCCTTAAGAACACATGAGAAGAGGCCAAGAAAAGAAGGGAGCTAGCCAACAGAAGCATAAGCCTAGATAGGATCTTCATTAGCAACTTAATCAACTCACTCTGAGACTGGGTCGATTAAGTTCAAGATGGGTCGACCCAGTCCAGAGGAGGGTTGACTATATTTCAGAGAAAAAGCCAAATAGAAAATTGTGTTTTTGAGACTGCTGGCACGGTATGCAGGTGAGTCAACTCAGTCTTTTGTGAGTCAATTTAGTCCCAAGTGAGTCGACTCAATCTGAGACAAGGTTGACTCAGTGTCGTGGGATCATAACTGTATGTGGGTTTGTTTGGGTTTGAGAGTTTTCTTTGACCTTGAGGCTTGACTCTATTGTATAGATACTTATACATGTAACTAGATCAAATACTATAATGCTGAATGCAGATTGAATAAAGCTCTTTCTCCCAAAAACTCTCTCGCTCTCTTTTCTTTCTCGATTCTCAATCTACTTTCTATTAGCTTCTGCATCCAGATGATCACCCTTTGGTTGCTGGCTAATCAATAGGTTCCCATGCCGGTTTGGAGAGGATTCTTATCCCAACATACTAATGACCGATATGGTATGGCAAGCCATCCAAGTTATCTCCATAATGTCCTACATCAAGAATATCAAACCTTTGTGGAGTTAAGGACTAATTATAAGACTCAACCAAAAATGATGCCGTTTTGTTGCCATATCTATTTGGCTTGACATCTCGAGTCCATAAGATCCACGAATGCAAGGTGCTAATGATCTACCATAATCGAATCAGCCTTATGTCATCTACCACCTAAATGAGTGGAGCACTTGCTAGGTTCTATAGATATATGTCACACCTTCGACCTAGGATTATAAGCAACCAAGGTCACAACAATTGCCATATATTCAAGGAAAAATCTTTTCACAAGCATACAAGGCATTCTAATTTAGAGTAGACAAAATAACTAAAATCTAAAATTTAATTAATTAATAAATTTAACCACCAAATAAAATTTAAGTATTACATCAATTAAACCTCAAATAATAGTTTTATAAAAATATTATAAATCTAAATGTAAAATAAGTTGATATTGTCAATTCTTGCTTTTAGTCTCACTTTCATAATAGTGCCCCTGTCTAAAATAAAGTATTTGAATCTGGAAAGAAAAAAGAGATAATAAGCTCGATAGTCTAGTAAGTGATGAACATTTTAACTAGATAATTCATGTAATAATATAAGATACAATAATCAAATCATAAATCAATATAAAAACATAATCAATTATATTTCAAATTATAATTCCAGTAAAATCAATATCTTTCAAATATTTATATATAATAAAATAAATATGATCCCAAAGAAATCATATTCAACTCAATGAATTTTAATTACGACCACATTTATATTTTGTGGCTGGGCCAAAAATAAAAATAGAATTGCATTTATACCCTACAAAGTAGAGTAGAATATGCACTTATATCCTGCAACGTGGACCAGAATACCATATATATATGTTATGGTTAGGCCATAAATAGAACAATGTGCTCAGTGATAATAAAAGTGCCAATACATAGCCCGAAATGGGCAACATCGATAACAAAGTTACATTGAAAGTCCAAATCCATTATGTATCAAAGTTCTTTTTACAAAATAACATATCTACTATAATCTAATAAAAATTACATGTTAATTTTTCATTCAAAACATAATTTAATAAAATTCATAAATAACATATAAATCAATCAATAATTTATTTGATATTAAAATAATATTATATAAATGAAAAATCTAGAAAAGGAAGATCATTACTTATCTTGCATGAGCAACAAATAGATAAATCCAAATGGTCCAAAGATTCTCCTTTGGAACCTAGTAATTGAAATTATATTTTTATCAAAATCAAACCATGATTATTTTAAAAATAAAAATTCTAAGTTCTGATACCCTTATAGGGCTAGTCAAGCAAGAGTGCCTGACATCTCGTCAGTTTAATTAAGATGATTTCATTTGATCATGGTTGAATTAGGGTACATGGCTGATTAGAAATTAAGGGTGAACAAATATAATAATGCCCATAAGGATCAAGATGGAATCCAACATACCATCTGATGGTTGTGGACTAGAACATACTTCATGAGGGTCAATGAAAATCATTGAGAGGAGCCCTTTGTTGCATTTGACTACCCTAGAGAAATGGTAGAGAGAGAAATCCCATGTAGAGAGAGAAATAAGAAAGAGAGAGTAAGAGAAGAGAGAGCAAAGAGAGAGAAAGAAGGCTTTTCTCCCTCTAATAGGGGAAGAAGATGGTTGCTAATATGACTGCCAATTGAAGGACCAATAATTGGCCACTATATGCAGTAACTATAGGTAGCCAATGATAAGGAAATAAACTAGAGAAAGGGTTAGCCAAATAGGGGATGTGGTAGTTTCCTATTTCGTTGCTTACTTGTGGCTCAGGCTCTGATAGTGAGCACCATTAGTGAAAGCAAATCAACCACAAGTTTCAATGATGGGTGCCGATAGCAAGGTTGATTGAGAAAAAAAGAAAAAAGGGACCAAAAAAGAATCCAAAAGGACATGAGAAAATAGGACTTGAATTTTTCAAAAAGTGATCCATAAGTATTACTAGACTCGATGTGGACCACTTTGACCATTATGGAATTTAACAGAATAAGTAGTCGCGATGTAGACCATTTTAATTACTGTGAATATCTAGAAGGATCACCAGACTCAATATGGACTACTCTAACTACTACGAGCATTCAAGAAGATCACCAGACACAATATAGACTTTTTTGGTCACTATGAGCATCTAGAAGGATCACTAGACTTGATGTGGGTCACTTTGGATATTACAGATATTCAAATGGATCATCTAACTCGATATGGACCACTTTGACTACTATTAGTAGGCCTGGATAGGGTTGGAAGTAAGATTCATCATATCAAAAAGTTGAATCTTATGCCAAACTTTCAGAGACCATTACTTGATCATATGATGTCCGATTGAGAAGATCACATTTTTAAACATCGAGTAGCTTTTCACGATCTGCAACTTTGGGTCAGTCTCCTAAGAGGTTTAATTGAATCAAAATTCCATTGTTTGGGCTCCAAAATGGGTTAGTCAAATCAAAGGTTTTTCTTTTGGGTAAGAATTTGATATCGTATTATTTTCCAATCCATAAAGAATTAGATAGATCCATAGGAGATTGATGTAGAAGTCGAGATCTACCTCATATAGAATTTTAGTTTTTTCTTTAATCATTTTTATTAGTCATCTTTATTTTTAGAAATCTAGTCTTATTCAAACTAGAAGAGGAATTCAACTTGAATTATGTAAGAGAGGACCCCATTAGAAATAAGGGTTGTATACCTCAATTTATTAGATATGAATAATTAATAAAGAAAAGGAGATTTAAGCCTTATTTTTGTAATTCTTCTTTCTTCTTCTAATTTTTTTTGAAACATATGAGCTAAATGGGTTGAGAGAAATCTTCCTTCTCTCTTATTGGATTAAGTTGGTATTATAGCCTTGTTCCTCAACATCTGTCAGAGCTAGGTTCCTCTACATCTATGGGAGCAAGTTGGTACTAAAACTATGCTCTTACCCAATGGAGTTCTAGTATGATTTGATTGAATCAAGTTGGTATCAGAGCTTTGGTCCTCTACCTCTATGAGGGTTTAGTTTGTGATACATTTGCACAATTAACACAAGCAATTAGGAGAAAAACTATCTATAATTTAAGAACATCGAAGGACAAAGGCAAGTATGGCTACTAATTCTATCTTGATCAATGGATGATGAGACAAAGGAACATCCTATATAATTAAAGGAGAAACTAGTCAAAAACCCGCACGTTGTGCAAGGCCAAATGTGCAAAAATAATTTTTTAGATATTGTTATTCTATTTTTAGTTGTTCAGATGTAGTTGTTGTGCATAGGATTATAATATATAATATTTGACAGATAGAAATATTGATGTGCTTATATTGATGAAAA
This sequence comes from Cocos nucifera, assembly GCA_006176705.1. Lineage (NCBI taxonomy): Eukaryota > Viridiplantae > Streptophyta > Magnoliopsida > Arecales > Arecaceae > Cocos > Cocos nucifera. Next base: position 73,834 of record QRFJ01002809.1, on the reverse strand, counting down.
AATAATGTGATGTAGTTGGCATAAAGTGGACCAAAATGTAATAGATAATTCAATACAATGTAAAATAATTTTATCAGTCTTCATCAATGATTTGAAGCTTTTGTTTCTTCTTGAAGGTTGTTATGTCACTATCTTCGTCGATAATTTTTGATTCTGTCATGTCTGTTTCTGGTTCGTGCTTTCTTGGCATGATCTTTAATAGCATCCTTTTCTTCTTATGGGATTGAGAATGATTTGGAGATGATGATGACTGCATTTCTCTAACATTGTCATTCCTTGAGTCATGTACCATGTCTTATAATAAAGAAAATAGTGTAGTACAATTATGAATTGGCGATCGATGGTGGTGTCTAGCATGATGGGAAGGAAGGGAAAAGAGAGGAGAAGGAGAATCGAGCTTACCTTAGGCTCTGGTGAGCTCTCCACCTCGGATTATCCATAATTATTTTCTCTCCAAACTTATTTCTCTTTCGAGGATGATTTCTCTCTCTAAGATCAGTCCAATGAAGGACTTTTGATGATTTTGATAGAGCTTAGTAAAGGATCCTAATATGCGATCACTGAATAGTATGCCAGTACCCATCCTGATCAAATTGAGCATCATGAATTATATCCTAGCATCCTACCTTGGTCCTTGATTTATGGTTAGTTGATTTAATTCCCTAGATTTAACTAATTGGATGTTGGGTGCTATCATAAAGCCAATTAGCCTATGAAGATTTAGGATTTTTATTTTTAAAATAATTATGGTTAAATTTTGAGAAAAGTATGATTTTGGATATTAGATTTTGAAAGAGAAACTTTGAAAATTATGTGGAGTTGATATAATACGGGTGAGGTAAGTAATGATCTATCTTCACTAGATTTTTTATTAAACCTAATCTTTCTATAATGATCAAACTTTTCAACAGTGGAGGTGATTCTTTAAGCAAAGGCAGTTGCACTTTTTTTGCTTGGCAACATATGCTAAATTTTGGAGTCTTATTGGTGCACGACCTATTTTGCCTCTCTTTATACCAGACTTTTGCTCCATAATACTCACATATGCATGTTGGTCCTCCAAAGTCACATATTTTCGTTATACAACCTATAGTTCAATAAATTTTACAATAACAGTCTATTAGATTTTACATAGTTTAAACAAAAAGGTATATTAAATGTACTATAAACTAATTTACATTTATTATAAGAAAGTTATTGGCCAAAGTATTTTATCTTTAGATCATTCTTTTCTATGTGAGAATCTCTTTGCGATGTCGCCAGACAACACGAGCTATTTTATCTCTACATGATACTTGGTAGACCACGATGTTGTCGTTAAGACACCATATTTATTAGTTTAATTTTAACTTATTAAAATAATTAAAAATATATAAAAAGTAGTGAGTCAGATCGAATCCATAGAGAAGATAGTATTTTGATTTAAAATATTTAGTTTTTCTAAAAAAAGATTTTTAAAAATAAAATTGGAGTCAGAAAGCAAAAATTATAATTATATGAAATTAAATAATAAAATTTTAAATAGCATGAAAATAAATTTTGGATACTAAGATCTACTATTTAGATCTTAGCATCTACTTGCAATAAAATTAAACTTGCAATAAAAAATAAAGAGCATGAATTTAAAAAATAAAAAAAATAAAATTTTACATTAAAATTAAAATTTAAAATTTAAATACATGAAATTAAAAAGAATAGAAAATAAATAAATAAAGTTGTAACAAAGGATTGAAGTGGATTTGTGTAGCCTCATCGAATAGATGGTTGGTGGACTCCTCTTCTTTCGTACTCTTTAGAGCATACTTGCATCTCTTTCTTCTTCCTCTTTGGATCTAATCTTGATCTTAGGTTGGAGTTGGCATAAAGATGGTATAGAAGATAGCCGTTCTTTGCGGCATCCATTGCATTGAAGTAGCCTTGAACCCAAGCATGGCTCCTCCCACCCTGTATCTTTTCCTCTATTTGATCAAAGACAAATCACTTCTATTGGCCTGGTACCCTTTTTATAGAATGGGAGAGAGCTGGCATGAAGAATCTAGGTGAAAACCAATTTAAAACTCTTGAAATCGAGTCAAATAGGGTTTTGTTCTATAATGCAAAGACCTGATCTTTTCTGTGAGATGATGGTCAAACCACTACTAAAAAAAAAGGCTACGATAGTGGTTCATAACCACTGCCATAGCCCAAAAAATTGCTGCCATAGGCTATGGTAGCAGTTATTTAACCACTGCTACTGAAGCCATCATTGTAGTTCTATTGCAGCGGTTGTTTGAACCATTGCTATAGATAGCCTATTGCAGTAGTTTATAAACTATTGCAATAGATCGATCTATAGCAATGATTTCTTAACCGCTGCCATAGGTCTAATACATCGATTGGCATCGTTTGCACCAAAAATCTATAGCAGCGATTGGCATGGATATGATAGTGGTTATAAAATCATTACATAGATCTTGAATAATTAAAAAAAATTAAAAATTTATTTTTTATATATTTTACTTGATAAATATAGATATATAGTATGAGAAAATATAATAAATACAATAATTATTCTAAAATGCTAAAATTTTATTATTGATTAAAATTTATTATAATATTTTTTAAAAAATAAAATACATCAAAAGTTTTCTAAATCAACATCATCATCATCGTCATCGGGAGTCAAAATTAGAGCTGGAGCTGGAGCTAGTGTTGGAGCCAGAGCTGCAGCTGGAATGTGGGCCAACATATTCTCGAAGCTCGTGACTCCAAAACATGCGCTAAGCATCAATATCATGTCTCTCACGATGCCCTCCATATGAGATGCACACTCCTCAATCCAATCTGCCCACATTGTAGCATGATCTGCCCGTGCCAATGCCTCCGCAAGCTCCTGCTGATTAATGATACTAAAAATCTATGAAAAGATGCTCGCCTCAGACCAGCAGCTCATCGGCATGTGTCCGGGTGTGCATCGGATCCTCCCAGAGTGCTCAGGCCCCAAGACCTGAGATAGATGGTTATGGGGCCCAGAGGTATCCAAGCCCTCACTTGCGAGTACATCTAATTGATCCTGTAATTATACATTAAAATAAAATTTTATATAAAATGCTGTAATACTAATCATATATATTAATATATTTAATACTTACAAAAATATGCCCAATCACGGTGTTCATTGGCCTGCCTGTCTTGTCCGTGTTGCTGGATCAAAAGATCTCGCTATGGCTGGCCATCAATCGATCTCTCTTCAACTATAACAAAGAATAAATTTATCAGAAAGATGATAAAAAATATGAATTTAATTTATCTAGTAAGATTTAGAATTAATTATCTCTCTATGCACACGACTGGCCATAGACTCGCGGCCTAGAGTGTGTGTATACTCTTGGGCTGCATGATTCTCCTGATTTTGATGAAAGATAGCCTAACAAGTATTCAAATAAATAATAAATATTTAAAAAATATTTAGATAAAACTTTAAGAGTATTAAAAAATTCAAAAATTAGGAATTTTATCTCGAACTCCTAGCTCCTCCATTGTCTAACTATCCTCTTCTACTAACTCGGAGGACAGTCCTGTATCTAGGGAACAAGCTCCTTCGGAGTGTTTCGTTAGTGCTCGAGCCATCCTCTATAGAGCTTGTCCTTGTAACCTCAGTACAACTTCCTGATCTTTCTCAATCGGGCATCTCGAGCCCTCTCATGATTGAGAAAGTCATACCTCCTCTGCACAAAGTTATCAAAAATCAGTTTCAAAATTATTCTAATCAAACATATATAGTGTAAATATATAAAATGCATAAATATAACTAAGATGCACGTACTTACCCATATCTCCTCCCATATCCAATCTCTGATGGTAGCATCCATCAAACGCCAATCTCTGAGCTCTATGAGAATGATGTCCGATCGCCTCACAAGAACTCCAAAAATGAATGCATCTCCCATGCGATCTCCCCTACCGGCCTCCTCTTCCCATCATAATAGACCATCACTTGATGCTGATAGTTCCACATGTGTGCCATACATGTGGGACCATGAAATATCCGACTGGATGATGCACCTGCAATGTAAATACATTATGCAAATATATAAGTGTACAAATACTATATAAAAAATAAAGTTATGCTAATATAATAAAAACGTACACTCAGATCACTGCATAGTAGCATGTGTCTTAGATATGGGCGATGGTAGAGGCTCAACTATCAGTGGAGTAGATGCCACTAGTGGAGTAGATATCGTTGATGGAGTAGATACTGATGGTGGAGGTCTTTGAGCAGTCAATGCCGAGATGGATGGAGTATGCTCCAACTACTCCTCGGATGCTGAACTGTGCATAACCCACCGAGGGACAGGGGTGAAAGCTATATGGTGTTTCGGTGCCATCGTGACCTACAATGTTAATGAATATTAATCAGTATAATATGTTGAACAATAGTATTAGTATAGCATCAATAAATAGTCTCTAATATGTATACTAATCAATTGATGGATCTATCATTATGCAATGCAATAAATAAAAGCAACAAGATATAAACATCTAGAAAATAGTATGCAATAAATTCTACAACATGAATTACATTCATAAATAATTAAAGATGAGTAACAGTCGTAGATCCGATCTCTTGCACAAACCTTGGTGTTAATCCAGAAATCTAAAAGAAGAACAAAGTAGATGATGGTGGCATCTTAGAATTTAAAGTTGAAACCTTAGAAAGACATATCAAATTCTATTCACCTAAAAGCCGAGCTGGCTCCGTGCCTGAGACATCCGGCTTGGGTCCTCCCCCAGTCGGCTCGATCACAGCCCGAGCCGACTCGACTATGTGCCATCCCCTCGATCACTCCCTCTCTCCTTTTCTCGATCTCTCTCGTCGACAACGGTGGTGAGGTTGAACCCCTCCCTCCCAACTTTTCCATCTCTCGATCTTCCTCTCTCTCTCTCTATCTCCCTCATTGATGAGGTCGGACCCCATCCCTCCCTCTCTTACTCTCTCGATCTCCCTCAATCTCCCTCGCCAGCAAGGCCAGACCCCATCCCTTCTAGTGATGTCGACGAGGCTAGACCCTCTCCCTTCCTCTCTCGCTCTCTCGATCTCCCACTCTCCCTCTCTCGATCTCCCTCGTCGGCGAGGTCAGACCCCCTCCCTCCCAATGATGGCGGCGAGGACGGATCCCCTCCCTCCCAATGATGGTGGTAAGGTCGGATCCCTCCCTTCCTCTCTCCCTCTCTCGATCTCCCTCGTCGATGATGGCGGCAAGGCTGGACCCCCTCCCTCCCTCCCTTGCTCTCACTCTCAGTCTCCCTTGCCGACAGCCGACGAGCGACTGACCCTTTCTCTCTCAATCTATCGGTCTCCCTCTCAGTCTCTCCATTTGTTAGTTTTGGATTCCAAAATTGGGTCCGATCTTTCGAGATCCATTAGGGTCTAATCTAGTACTTTAAGTATAGATTCGTCGGATATTCAGGTTTGAATCTGGTATCAATATTTAAAATTGGGTCCGAATCTGAATATCCAGGTTTCGATCCAAAAACTATGGTATGTAGATAATTATCATAATTATAATATTTATTATAAATATTTTATAAATTATTATAAATATACATAATTAATAGATAATACTATGAAATTAAAAAAAATTATATCTGTAGTTATAGAGGGCGGATCGCACCAAAAGCTTCGAGGGTTGCTGGTGACGATGCTAGAAGAGGACGATGGCACTAGACGTAACCTACGAAACAAAAGCAAGATAGTGAGATAAAGAAGAGAGAGAAAGAGGAAAGAGAGAGAAAGTAGGGGTGGTCGGGGAGGGGGCCACAGTGATGAGGAGGCTTGAGAGGCACAATGATCGGAGGGTCGGCGATCGGGAGGGAGAGTGTTGGAGGTGGGTGAAGAAAAATCCTGATTTCTTGGACCAGGTTACTTTAGATCTGATCGGATCAAGAGATATATTTTAAAAATTTTTTTCTTTGATCTTAATCAGATCTGAAATATTTTAGATCTGATTCTTATTATTCTAATAATAAAAATAAAATCTAAATAAATTAAATTAAATTTAATTTATCTTGATGTTGGGTAATCCTATTATCTGTTGATGATCCTATAAGCAGCGAAAGGTTCTGAATCTAGCTATGCAAGCGCCTAGCCTCTACCAGTATCCATTTAGGCTGGATCTAGAGATCTTCTTCTTCTCTATGATCTGATCTGGAGGATCTTCAAAATACCTTTCGAAGATCAGGAGTTGTCCTTTGCAGCAGCGCAGCCTTCTAGTTTACTATCGCCTTTCTCTCGTCTGGATTGCACCAACTTGGATCCCAAACATCTTTGGGCATGGAGAGAAGAGGGAAAAGGTGGACTTGGCATGGAGGAGGAGGAGGGAGGCAACCTTAGGGCATGGAGAATTGTATTATCAATGCTCTTTGAGTTGGGCGCAGGGTCTAATTTATAGAATAAGCGTGATTTAACTCCTCTTCTTTCCAACCAATCACAATCCTTTGTGAAATCAGATCTAAATCTGATTGGTGGGAATAGAGTCCCTTAGATTCCTCCTTAGATGGCGCCTAAGACCAGTCAAACTTGATTCTTAGGAGAAGTCTAATCGAAATCCAAAAAGAAGATGGAGTCCCTATCCAATAGGGACTCCTAGGCGCCTCCAGCTTGGGCCTCGGCGTGGCGTGCGCCCTCCTCCTTGCCAGGTTTTGGCAGGGGGACAAGCCCCCACCAGCTCTCCAATAGGTGCATGACACGTGGATAAAAGTCAAAGTATCAATGGTCAATATTTGACCAGTCAAAAGTCAACTTTTGACCAAAGTCAAAGGATGAGAAATGACAGATGACCAAAAATGGCAGGTATTATCTTACAAAATAAGACAATCCTTTTCTAACCTGGACAGTCTCCAGTCAGATTAGGTGAAGGCTTTTGATTGAGCACAAACTTCTTTAGCTCAATCAGGACAATTATTTATAATAGTAAAAGAAGAACGTTAGGTTCAATCGAGTGCTAGCATGATTTTCTTGAACCTAATTGAATCTCATTCAGATCAATTGAACTAGATCAGTTCAATTGATGATCACCAGATTCAAACCCTTATTTGTGTGATCCAGTTAGGTTCAGTTCTATATGGTAATGGGATATGTCATGATCTTTATCATCGACATCATCAAAACTTCTTTCAATGGACCAGAACTCTTCTGATTCGAACAGCTAGAATGATCGATCATCTAAATTCATTCTAATTGCTTCCAAAATCCATCAGGGACACCTAGCAGTATATGGTGGCAACCCATCAGAGCTGAATGCGAACCTCTTGGTGCAGCTACCTGTGTGATTAAGTTCTTCTATCTTGAGCCCCGATCAGATTAGGGTTAAGGTGAACTCGTCAAACCCTAGTTTCTGTCATATGATGTAATCATTCGATTCAAGTCCGATATGAAAACCTAAATAGAAACTCTTTCTATTATTTCACTCTGCCATGGCCATGGGCTTTTGGACTTGATTCTCATGATCATCATAGGGCTGCTCCTCTACCATCGAGGTAGATAGATTCCATCTTGATGCAATCCAGTTCCTACAATGAACATGTCATAGCCAACATACACCTCAGGGATTCCATATGGCTAGGAGACCGAGTAATGGTGTAGTCAAACTATAACACCCTCAAGGTGAACTGTCGATGCACCTCAGGTCAAAGAACCAGACACACTACTACAGCATCGAGTCAGTCATTGACGAGAAGGTAGACTTCCTAATGACTACTCGAGGTGGTCATGCTCAGTGCCCTCGTTCTCTAACGAGTATCTATACTCTCACTTCGGTGTCTCCACACCGTAGACTCAAGACTCATCTACTAAAGAGAAGCGATTGTACACCAACCTTCTGGATCAATCACCATCCTCGTGATGATCCTATGGTCGGGAGCATTTTATGAGTTAATAATGATTATTCATGTCTTAAATTTTCAACTCTTGAAAATATGAATTATCATTACCATTAACTCAAAGGATGTATCACAGACACTAAATACACATATGTGATAGAAAATAACCCATTTTATTTATTATAGTCAAAATTATAATTTTGCCCCTAGAAGTGTATTACAAGTGTCAGCCAATTCTGGCTTCTAGGGCACATATATCTAACAATCTCCCACTTGTCCTAAAGCCAATTGGCTACAAGTCTAAGTCCCATCTTCTCAAGGTGGGCTTCAAATTTTCTGTTGGTTCCAACGGCTTTATAAGTGGGTCTGCCTGCATTGTCTACGGAGTTAACTCTCTTGACCTCGATGTAATCCCTTCTTGAGGATAATCATAGATGAGGTGGTATCGCCGCTCAATGTGCTTGGACATTTCTAGTGAGACCTCGGCTCCTTAGCAAGGGCTATGGTGCCATTGTTGTCGCAGTACAGAGGAATGGCATCTGATGGCATTACTCCGATTTCTGCATCGCAAACTTCTTGTACCAGAATGCTTCCTTTTGCAGCCTCTGATGCAGCGATATATTCTGCTTCCATGGTGGAATCTGCTATCATGGTTTGCTTGGAAACTCTTCCAGCTGACAGCACCCACCATTGCACACAAATAGACTCTCAGATGTCGACTTTCGATCATCTACATCGGACATGAAATCCGAGTCTGTGTATCCCTGGACTTGGAGTTCTCCGTTACCAAAGACCAACATCATATCCTTAGTTCTTCTTAAGTACTTAAGGATACATTTCACAGAAGTCCAGTGTTCTTCACCTGGATTTGACTGATATCTGCTTGTGACACTCACAGCATGGGCTATATCAGGTCGTGTACATAGCATGGCATACATGAGGCTCCCTATTGCAGAAGCATAAGGGATCTTGCTCATGCATTCTATTTCCTCAGGTGTGCTAGGGCACATCTTCTTGGAAAGATGAATACCATGTCTGAAGGATATTAATTCCCTCTTAGAGTTTTCCATACTAAACCTCTTTAGTACTTTCTCTATGTACATCTTCTGTGAAAGTCCTAGCATCCTATTCGGTCTATCCCTATAGACCTTAATTCCTAGAATAAAGGATGCTTCACCTAGGTCTTTCATGGAGAATTCCTTGGACAACCATAATTTGACTGTTGTCATCATGGGAATATCATTCCCAATAAGGAGGATGTCATCCACGTACAATACGAGGAAGACAACAGCGCTCCCACTGACCTTTTTGAAGACACACGGTTCCTCTTCATTTTTGATGAAACCAAACTTTTTGATCACATCATTGAAATGAGTGTTCCAGCTCCGAGATGCTTGCTTAAGTCCATATATGGACCTTTGCAGCTTGCAAACCTTGTGATCAGTATCACTGGATGTGAAACCTAGCGGCTATTCCATATAGATATCTTCCTCAAGATATCCATTTAAGAATGCCATTTTCACGTCCATTTGCCATATTTCATAATCGAAATAGGCTGCAACGGCAAGCAATGTGCGGATGGATTTTAGCATAGCCACTGGAGAAAAAGGTATCCTGATAGTCAATGCCTTCGCGTTGACTATAACCTTTTGCCACTAGTCTAGCCTTGAATGTCTCCACATTTTTCATCTGCACCAATCTTTCTCTTGAAGATCCATTTACACCCAATAGGTACTATACCTTCTGGTGGATCTACCAAGGTCCAGACTTGGTTTGAGTGCATCGAGTCAATTTTCTGACTGCATTGCCTCTAGCCATTTCTCGGAAGTCGATATTCTGATATCGCCTCGTTGTAGGTTTTGGGATCATCACCATGAGCACCATTACCTACGAGAAATATTTTCTCTACTTCCTCTGAAATAATACCTAAGTATCTTTCAGGGGGATGGAAAACTCTTTTCGATCTACGAGGTGGAGGAGGTAGTGTTCTTATTGGCTCAACCTGATTTGGTTCCAATTGGTCCTTAGCTCGTTGTACTTGTGAGACTTTCTCATCAAGCTTAATCTACTTTTCAATGCCGCTATCTTGAATAAACTATTTTTCAAGAAAGATGGCATGTCGACTCACAATCACATTGTGGTCTTCTGGAATGTAGAAATAGTATCCTAATGACTCTTTAGGATATCCTATGAATCGAGCTCTGAAGGACCTAAACTCTAACTTGTCCGCTTGTTGTCTTTTGACATGAGCCGGACAATCCCAAATTCTGAGATGACTCAGACTTGGTTTCTTACCATGCCATATCTCATACGGTGTGGTAGGAACGGTTCTTAGAGGGAACCCTATTCAGTAGATAAATTGAAGTTAACAATGAATGTCCCCAAAGAAAATCAGGGAGGTCTGTGAAGCTCATCATGGATCGAACCATATCCAATAGAGTCCGATTTCTCCATTCTGAAACCCCATTGAGTTGAGGTGTTCCTGGTGGAGTCCATTGAGAGACTATGCCATTTTTCTTAGAGATAGTCTAGGAATTCCCAGCTAAGGTATTCACCTCCTCGATCTGATCGAAGAACCTTAATGGGTTTTCTAGTTTATTTTTCTACTTCATGTCTGAATTCTTTGAACTTTTCAAAAGCTTCAGACTTGTGTCTCATAAGATACACATACCCATACCTAGATAGATCATCGGTAAAGGTAATGAAGTAGACAAAATTGCCTCTAGCCGGCACATCAAATGGGCCGCACACATCAGTATGTACTAGGGCAAGGAGATCTGTGGCCCTCTCCCCATGTCCTACAAAAGGGAGTTTGGTCATTTTGCCTTGGAGACAAGATTCATAAGTTGGATATGACTCAAAAGTCAATGGACTCAATAGCCCATTTTTCTCCAATTTGTTGATCCTATCTTCTGCTATATGACCTAATCTCAGGTGCCATAGATATCTATCATTTGGACTATCCCTAGGTCATTTGGCATTCACGTTTTGCTCGATAGTTAGAACAGGTACATCAATATGTAGCTGATAAAGATCGTTAATAAGGAAACCATTTGCAATTTTATTTCTTTCATAAAGAATGTTACAATGGTCCTTAAAGAAGGTAATCACATAGCCTTCTAGTGCTAAGCATGAAACAGAAATCAAATTCCTGCTAGCTGCAGGCACATAATAACAGTCTTTCAAAACTAAGTCTAAACCAGATGGTAATCGAAGAGGGTATGTTTCCATCGCTACTGCAGCAACTCTTGCTCCATTACCGATGCGTAGGATCATGTCTCCATCCCTCAGCCTCCTGCTATCCTCAAGATCCTGCATGGAAGTGCATAGATGAGCACTAGAACCAGAGTCAAGCACCCAACTGGATGCAGAAGAAACCATAAGGTTAGACTCAATAACGAGCATACCTCCAGAAGGACCTTCCTTCTTGTTCTTCAGGGTGGCCAGGTAAGTAGGGCAGTTCCTGCTTCCAGTGGCCATCGCTGTTGCAATGGAAACACTTTTCTTTAACATCGGCCTTCTTCTTCGGCTCTGCCTTCTTCTTCTTTCCTCCTTCCACCTTCTGCTTTTTCGCAGACTTCTTTTTCTTTTCATAAGACTTTCTTTTGGAAGAAGTCCGTTCCATAGCAAGAACTGAGCCTTTAGAACCTTTCATAGAAAGCTCAGCGGTGACCAGCATATTCATTAATTCGGCCAAGGAATTTTGAAGTTTATGCATGTGGTAATTCATGATGAATTGCCCATATGCATCAGTCAAGGATTGCAGAATAATATCATTCTGTAGATCCAAGTCTAACTTCACACCGAGCTTCTCAAGCTCTTCCATGTCCTTGATCATCATCAGATAGTGATCTTGGACTGACTGTCCATCACACATCTTAGCCTTAAAAAGTCATTTCGTGACTTGATACTTGGCTGCGCGACTCTATTCACCAAACATCTCCTGCAGGTGAGCCAACATTTGGACGAGCAGTCCCGATATCTTCATGTTGGTACTGGAGCTCATCAAGACATCGAGCCCAATATGTAATATCTGGCCTTATTATCTTCGTCTATCCATTTTTTTAGAGATGCTCTCTATTCAGTGGATGGATGGACTGATAAGGTGGGAGGGTCCTGATCCAATACATGGGTTAACTTCTCAAAATCCAAAATAATTTTATAGTTTCTGAGCCAATCTTTATATTTGGATCCGATCAGTCTATGTGTGTCCAGGATACGTGCTAATGGGTTGGACACAGATATTTTTCTATAGAGAGTTAAAGATTTTAGTTAGATATTGTAATTATGACTTGATCAATTTATTTAGAAATTTTATTTTTAAACAAATTAGCTCCCACTATTTTCTCGGATCCCTACACTCTCTCTGTAGAGATGTAAAAATCTCCCTGATTAATGATTTCTAGTGGGTGGTGCGGTCTCACCAACTGACTCATCATCTCACCTAACAGTTATTGGTGATGGGATAGCCAATGAGTAAACAACTCTTGTTCAATGATTCTCTAATCATGATGCACCCAAACTTGATCTCTAATTCATAAATCTCACCGTATCTAGAATATTGATCCAGTCTTTAGTTAAGTTAGACCCACCATTTGCATGGACTGAATTTCTAATTAAGTCTCTCACTGTATCTGAAATATTGAGCCCAACTCATCCTCCAACCCATAGCATCCAATGCCTAATAGACATGGATGTGTCTTTTCGGTGCAATTGAGCCACTGTATCCAATCGAGAACAATCAACCCTGGGAAGGGTCCGCACATCTACAATGGTGGAAGACCTCAGACTTAATCTTTTTTAAGGAAGAATTGATTCATGTCTCATTAAACTAGACTTGTCATAGTCATAACAATTATGACTAACCTAGTGGCATGGGTTAGCTTGAATTATTGACCACCTCAAATCAGAACTGGGTCAACAGATATGGCTAGGTAAGTGAGATCGGTGGAAGGGATATGCCATTAACTCATACAAGAATGCATTTAGGTCGAGTAGCTCCCAATTAAAAATCAGTCGATCGTATATGCCAAACTTACGTTAGACACCAAATTGTTGAGCCAGAATCAATTGGGTTAACCTACAATTCAGACTCTAACCTCTGAGCCTAATTAGGTCTTGCTTGATCATGACTCGATCTTGACCCAGACTTAATCCTATTAGGCTGGTCAATTTACGCATTGTTGATCCTATCTAACCAACTCTTGATTTGGTTTGATCAACCGCTTGGACCTAATTAAGCTACCCAAGCCCGAACCCAGTATTATGAATATGTCTTAGATCTAAAATTCTTAATTTTAGATCTAATTAATATTCCATAATCTTAATTCTTAATTAAGTAGGGTTCATAAACAAAATATGCACAATAAATCCTAGGATTTCAGAATCTAGGATTTTGCAGAAAGTAAGTTTTGGGTTTCTGATTAAGGACGAACGCACAGCACTCTACACATCATAAGAACACCCCATCGGATGGTAGGAGAGGGCCTTTAAATCCTTCTTCGTTCTTATGACCGGACGGCCAAGAGGAATGCCTTAATCAGGAACATGTAATACTACAAAATAGTTTTAGATCTATATAATATATCTCATATACAAATTAGATCTAATCAAGGCATATTTTGCATACATCTCATGTATCGAATCATGTATATTTTCAGATCTAAATTATCTCATAATAATCTAAAAAATTATATTTAAATTGATCTTATCAAAATAAACTCTAATCTAGACAACTATGTAGAACTATTCTACAACTAGTCTAGACATGCATCAATCATATCTCATATGATGTTTAAAATTAAATAATTTTTATTTATTATTTTTTAGATGTTATTATAATAATTATAATATCAAAAAATAGTAAATAAATCGATCTAAAATATGATTTAATTAGATTAAATCACAAAAATGCAAGACTATTCTATGGAATAATTCTATTTTAGAACTAGTCATGCATATTTTCTAATCTTAGATCCAAATCATTTAATTTTAATTTTTTTTGATTTCAGACCTGATCACATCTCATGTGATATTTAAAATCACTTATTTTTTAATTAGAATAAATTTAAAATTAGATCTAAATACTTTAGAACCTTGGCTCTGATACCATTTGAAGGAAAATCCTGATTTTTCGAACTAGGTTCGTTCAGATCTGATCGGATCAAGAGATATATTTCAAATTTTTTTTTTGATCCTAATCAGATCTAGAATATTTCAGATCTAATTTTTATTATTTTAATAATAAAAATAAAATCTAAATAAATTAAATCAAATTTAATTTACCTTGATGTTGGGAAATCCTATTACCCGTTGATGATCTTGTAAGCAGCGGAAGGTTCTGGATCTAGCGACGCAAGTGCCTAGCCTCTATCGGTATCCACTCAGGCTGGATCTAGAAATCCTCTTCTTCTCTATGATCTGATCTGGAGGATCTTCGAAACACCTTTCAAAGATCAATAGTTGTCCTTTGCAGCAGCGCAGCCTTCTAGCTTTCTGTCATCTTTCTCTCGTCTGGATTGCACCAACTTGGATCCTAAACACCTTTGGGCATGGAGAGGAGAGGGAGAAGGTGGACTTGGCATGGAGGAGGAGGAGGGAGGCAGCCTTGGGGCAAGGAGAATTATATTATCAATGCTCTTTGAGTTGGGCGTAGGGTCTAATTTATAGACTAAGCATGATCCAACTCCTCTTCTTCCCAACCAATCACAATCCTTTGTGAAATCAGATCTAAATCTGATTGGTGGAAATAGAGTCCCTTTGATTCCTCCTTAGATGGTGCCTAAGACCAGTCAAACTTGGTTCTTAAGAGTAGTCTAATCGGAATCCAAAAAGGAGATGGAGTCCCTATCCGACAGGGACTCCTAGGCACCTCCAGCTTGGGCGCACGCCAAGGGTGGCGTGCGCCCTCCTCCTTGCTAGGTTCTGGTAGAAGGACAAGCCCCCACCAGCTCTCCAATAGGTGCGTGACATGTAGACAAAAGTCAAAGTGTCAATGGTCAACATTTGACCAGTCAAAGGTCAACTTTTGACCAAAGTCAAAGGATGAGAAATGGCAGGTGACCAAAAATGGTAGATATTATCTTACAAAATAAGACAACCCTTTTCTAACATAGACAGTCTCAATCA
>QRFJ01002809.1:0-58818 GCA_006176705.1 Cocos nucifera | reverse complement strand
GACCAGGTGAAGGCCTCTGATTTAGGCACAAACTCCTTTGGCTCAATCAGTGACAACTATTTATTATAGAAAAAGAAGAACGTTAGGTTCAATCGGTGCAGGCACGATTTTCTTGAAACCTAATTGAATCTCATTCAGATTAATTGAACTGGATCAGTATAAGTTGATGACACCAAATTCCAAAACCCTTAATTTGTGGATCTAGTTAGATTCAGTTCTGTAATGTATGGAAATATGGTCATGATCTCTATCATTCGACAATCATCGAAACTCCTTTCAATGGACCAAGAACTCTTCTGATTCGAAATAGCTAAGAAATGATCGATTCATCTAAATCATTCTAAATGCTTTCCAAATCCACTAGTTGACACTAGTAGTATATGGTGGCAACCATAGAGCTGAATGCGAACCTCTTGGTGCACTACCTGTTGTGGATTAAGTTCTCTAATCTTGAGCCCTGATCAGATTAGGGTTAAGGTATAACTTGGTCAAAACCCTAGTTTCTGTCATATGATGTAATTATGTCGATTCAAAGTCTGAATGTAAAAATCTAAATAAGAAACTCTTTCTATTATTTCACTTTGCCATAGCCATGGGCTTTTGGACTTGATTCTCATGATTATCATAGGGCTGCTCCTCTACCATCGAGGTAGATAGATTCCATCTTGATGCAATCTAGTTCCTACCATGAACATGTCTATAGCCAACATACACCTCAGGGTTTATTATGGCTAGGAGATCGAGTAATGGTGTAGTCAAACTATAATCACCCTCAAAGTGAAACTACCAATGCTCCTTAGAAGTCGAAGAACAAGACACACCACTACAGCATCGAGTCAGTCATTGATGAGAAGGTAGACTTCTAATGACTACCGAGGTGGTCATCCTCAGTGCCCTCGTTCTCTAACGAGTACCTATACTCTCGCTCTGATGTCTCCACATCGTAGACTCAAGACTCATCTACTAAAGAGAATATGTTTACACCAATCCTTTCGGATCAATCACCATCCTCATGATGATCCTATGGTCGGGAGCATTTTATGAGTTAATAATGATTATTTATGTCTTAAATTTTAAACTCTTGAAAATATGAATTATTATTACCATTAACCTCAAAGGATGTGTCAACAGACATAAATACACATATGTGATAGAAAAAAAATCTATTTTATTATTATAGTCAAAATTATAATTTTGTCCCTAAAAGTGTATTACAAGTGTCAGCCAATTTTGGCTTCTAGGCACATATATCTAACAATAGGGGGGCTGGGTGGGGGTGCGCGGGGAAAGGGCGATCGGGGATGGGGGTGCTGGAGGGTGGGGGTGTGAGTGGGCGGGGTGGGTGGCCGGGGATGGGGAAGAAGAGGGCGATCAGGGATTGAGGTGGTAGGGTGGCGGGGAGGGTTACTGGGGATGGGCGAAAAAGAGGGGCGGCTGGGGTGGGTGGCAGGTGGTGGGAGGGCGGCCAGGGATGGGAGGAAGCAGGGCGGGGTCGGGGAGAAGGTGTGGCGGTGGGGGGCGATGGGGTGGTTGGCGAGTGGCGGAGGTAGCGGCGGAGGGAGGGTGGGGGTGGCCGGGGTTTGAGTGGGTGTGCAGGGATGGCCGGAGATGAGGGCCTGGGGGTGTTAGGATGGCGGGGAAGGTGGCCGGGATGGAAGGAAGGAGCGGCGATTGGTGGAGGTGGGGGGTCGGTGGGGGTTTGGGTGGTGGGGGGAGTGGCCGGGGATGGGGAAGGAGGGCGAGATCTACGGGAGAGGTGTGGGGATGGCGGGGTGGTAGGGAGGGTGCGGTCGGGGAGTGGGGTCGGAGGGGTGAGGGGAAGGAGGGGGCGAACGCTGGTCGAGGGAAGGGAAAGCCCACCGATGATGGAGAGGAGGAGGAGAAGAGAGAGATCGAGCGTGCATGAAAAAAAAGGCAAAAAAAATTTGAGATTTTAATCATCCTCTTCTATTATCTGTTGATGATCCTATAAGCAGCGAAAGGTTCTGAATCTAGCTATGCAAGCGCCTAGCCTCTACCAGTATCCATTTAGGCTGGATCTAGAGATCTTCTTCTTCTCTATGATCTGATCTGGAGGATCTTCAAAATACCTTTCGAAGATCAGGAGTTGTCCTTTGCAGCAGCGCAGCCTTCTAGTTTACTATCGCCTTTCTCTCGTCTGGATTGCACCAACTTGGATCCCAAACATCTTTGGGCATGGAGAGAAGAGGGAAAAGGTGGACTTGGCATGGAGGAGGAGGAGGGAGGCAACCTTAGGGCATGGAGAATTGTATTATCAATGCTCTTTGAGTTGGGCGCAGGGTCTAATTTATAGAATAAGCGTGATTTAACTCCTCTTCTTTCCAACCAATCACAATCCTTTGTGAAATCAGATCTAAATCTGATTGGTGGGAATAGAGTCCCTTAGATTCCTCCTTAGATGGCGCCTAAGACCAGTCAAACTTGATTCTTAGGAGAAGTCTAATCGAAATCCAAAAAGAAGATGGAGTCCCTATCCAATAGGGACTCCTAGGCGCCTCCAGCTTGGGCCTCGGCGTGCGCCCTCCTCCTTGCCAGGTTTTGGCAGGGGGACAAGCCCCCACCAGCTCTCCAATAGGTGCATGACACGTGGATAAAAGTCAAAGTATCAATGGTCAATATTTGACCAATCAAAAGTCAACTTTTGACCAAAGTCAAAGGATGAGAAATGACAGATGACCAAAAATGGCAGGTATTATCTTACAAAATAAGACAATCCTTTTCTAACCTGGACAGTCTCCAGTCAGATTAGGTGAAGGCTTTTGATTGAGCACAAACTTCTTTAGCTCAATCAGGACAATTATTTATAATAGTAAAAGAAGACCGTTAGGTTCAATCGAGTGCTAGCACGATTTTCTTGAACCTAATAGAATCTCATTCAGATCAATTGAACTAGATCAGTTCAATTGATGATCACCAGATTCAAACCCTTATTTGTGTGATCCAGTTAGGTTCAGTTCTATATGATAATGGGATATGTCATGATCTTTATCATCGACATCATCAAAATTTCTTTCAATGGACCAGAACTCTTCTGATTCGAACAGCTAGAATGATCAATCATCTAAATTATTCTAATTGCTTCCAAAAATTATCAGGGACACCTAGCAGTATATGGTGGCAACCCATCAGAGCTGAATGCGAACCTCTTGGTGTAGCTACCTGTGTGATTAAGTTCTTCTATCTTGAGCCCCGATCAGATTAGGGTTAAGGTAAACTCGTCAAACCCTAGTTTCTGTCATATGATGTAATCATTCGATTCAAGTCCGATATGAAAACCTAAATAGAAACTCTTTCTATTATTTCACTCTGCCATGGCCATGGGCTTTTGGACTTGATTCTCATGATCATCATAGGGCTACTCCTCTACCATCGAGGTAGATAGATTCCATCTTGATGCAATCCAGTTCCTACAATGAACATGTCATAGCCAACATACACCTCAAGATTCCATATGGCTAGGAGACCGAGTAATGGTGTAGTCAAACTATAACACCCTCAAGGTGAACTGTCGATGCACCTCAGGTCAAAGAACCAGACACACTACTACAGCATCGAGTCAGTCATTGACGAGAAGGTAGACTTCCTAATGACTACTCGAGGTGGTCATGCTCAGTGCCCTCGTTCTCTAACGAGTATCTATACTCTCACTTCGGTGTCTCCACACCGTAGACTCAAGACTCATCTACTAAAGAGAAGCGATTGTACACCAACCTTCTGGATCAATCACCATCCTCGTGATGATCCTATGGTCGGGAGCATTTTATGAGTTAATAATGATTATTCATGTCTTAAATTTTCAACTCTTGAAAATATGAATTATCATTACCATTAACTCAAAGGATGTATCACAGACACTAAATACACATATGTGATAGAAAATAACCCATTTTATTGATTATAGTCAAAATTATAATTTTGCCCCTAGAAGTGTATTACAAGTGTCAGCCAATTCTGGCTTCTAGGGCACATATATCTAACAATCTCCCACTTGTCCTAAAGCCAATTGGCTACAAGTCTAAGTCCCATCTTCTCAAGGTGGGCTTCAAATTTTTGTTGTTCCAACGGCTTTATAAGTGGGTCTGCTGCATTGTCTACGGAGTTAACTCTCTTGACCTCGATGTATCCCTTCTTGAGATAATCATAGATGAGGTGGTATCACCGCTCAATGTGTTTGGACATCTAGTAAGACCTCGGCTCCTTAGCAAGGGCTATGGTGCCATTGTTGTCGTAGTACAGAGGAATGGCATCTGATGCATTACTCCGATTTCTATCGCAAACTTCTTGTATCAGAATGCTTCTTTTGCAGCCTCTGATGCAGCGATATATTCTGCTTCCATGGTGGAATCTGCTATCATGGTTTGCTTGAAACTCTTCCAGCTGACAGCACCCCCATTGCACAGAAATAGACTCTCAGATGTCGACTTTCGATCATCTACATCGGACATGAAATTTGAGTTTGTGTATCGCTGGACATGGAGCTCTTCGTTACTAAAGACCAACATCATATCCTTAGTTCTTCTTAAGTACTTGAGGATACATTTCACAGAAGTCTAGGGTTCTTCACCTGAATTTGATTGATATCTGCTTGTGACACTCACAGCATGGGCTATATCAGGTCGTGTACATAGCATGGCATACATGAGGCTCCCTATTGCAGAAGCATAAGGGATCTTGCTCATGCATTCTATTTCCTCAGGTGTGCTAGGGCACATCTTCTTGGAAAGATGAATACCATGTCTGAAGGGATATTAATCCCCTCTTAGAGTTTTATACTAAACCTCTTTAGTACTTTCTCTATGTACATCTTCTGTGAAAGTCCTAGCATCCTATTTGGTCTATCTTTATAGACCTTAATTCCTAGAATAAAGGATGCTTCACCTAGGTCTTTCATGGAGAATTCCTTGGACAACCATAATTTGACTGTTGTCATCATGGGAATATCATTCCCAATAAGGAGGATGTCATCCACGTACAATACGAGGAAGACAACAGCGCTCCCACTGACCTTTTTGAAGACACACGGTTCCTCTTCATTTTTGATGAAACCAAATATTTTGATCACATCATTGAAATGAGTGTTCCAGCTCCGAGATGCTTGCTTAAGTCCATATATGGACCTTTGCAGCTTGCAAACCTTGTGATCAGTATCACTGGATGTGAAACCTAGCGGCTATTCCATATAGATATCTTCCTCAAGATATCCATTTAAGAATGCCATTTTCACGTCCATTTGCCATATTTCATAATCGAAATAGGCTGCAACGACAAGCAATGTGCGGATGGATTTTAGCATAGCCACTGGAGAAAAGGTATCCTGATAGTCAATGCCTTTGCGTTGACTATAACCTTTTGCCACTAGTCTAGCCTTGAATGTCTCCACATTTTCATCTGCACCAATCTTTCTCTTGAAGATCCATTTACACCCAATAGGCTACTATACCTTCTGGTGGATCTACCAAGGTCCAGACTTGGTTTGAGTGCATCGAGTCAATTTCTGACTGCATTGCCTCTAGCCATTTCTCGGAAGTCGATATCTGATATCGCCTCGTTGTAGGTTTTGGGATCATCACCATGAGCACCATTACCTACGAGGAATATTTTCTCTATGTCCTCTGAAATAATACCTAAGTATCTTTCAGGGGGATGGAAAACTCTTTTCGATCTACGAGGTGGAGGAGGTAGTGTTCTTATTGGCTCAACCTGATTTGGTTCCAATTGGTCCTTAGCTCGTTGTACTTGTGAGACTTTCTCATCAAGCTTAATCTACTTTCCAATGCCGCTATCTTGAATAAACTATTTTTCAAGAAAGATGGCATGTCGACTCACAATCACATTGTGGTCTTCTGGAATGTAGAAATAGTATCCTAATGACTCTTTAGGATATCCTATGAATCGAGCTCTGAAGGACCTAAACTCTAACTTGTCCGCTTGTTGTCTTTTGACATGAGCCGGACAACCCCAAATTCTGAGATGACTCAGACTTGGTTTCTTACCATGCCATATCTCATACGGTGTGGTAGGAACGGTCTTAGAGGGAACCCTATTCAGTAGATAAATTGAAGTTAACAATGAATATCCCCAAAGAAAATCAGGGAGGTCTGTGAAGCTCATCATGGATCGAACCATATCCAATAGAGTCCGATTTCTCCATTCTGAAACCCCATTGAGTTGAGGTGTTCCTGGTGGAGTCCATTGAGAGACTATGCCATTTTTCTTAGAGATAGTCTAGGAATTCCCAGCTAAGGTATTCACCTCCTCGATCTGATCGAAGAACCTTAATGGGTTTTCTAGTTTATTTTTCTACTTCATGTCTGAATTCTTTGAACTTTTCAAAAGCTTCAGACTTGTGTCTCATAAGATACACATACCCATACCTAGACAGATCATCGGTAAAGGTAATGAAGTAGACAAAATTGCCTCTAGCCTGGCACATCAAATGGGCCTGCACACATCAGTATGTACTAGGGCAAGGAGATCTGTGGCCCTTTCCCCATGTCCTACAAAAGGGAGTTTGGTCATTTTGCCTTGGAGACAAGATTCATAAGTTGGATATGACTCAAAAGTCAATGGACTCAATAGCCCATTTTTCTCCAATTTGTTGATCCTATCTTCTGCTATATGACCTAATCTCAAGTGCCATAGATATCTATCATTTGGACTATCCCTAGGTCATTTGGCATTCACGTTTTGCTCGATAGTTAGAACAGGTACATCAATATGTAGCTGATAAAGATCATTAATAAGGAAACCATTTGTAATTTTATTTCTTTCATAAAGAATGTTACAATGGTCCTTAAAGAAGGTAATCACATAACCTTCTAGTGCTAAGCATGAAACAGAAATCAAATTCCTGCTAGCTGCAGGCACATAATAACAGTCTTTCAAAACTAAGTCTAAACCAGATGGTAATCGAAGAGGGTATGTTTCCATCGCTACTGCAGCAACTCTTGCTCCATTACCAATGCGTAGGATCATGTCTCCATCCCTCAGCCTCCTGCTATCCTCAAGATCCTGCATGGAAGTGCATAGATGAGCACTAGAACCAGAGTCAAGCACCCAACTGGATGCAGAAGAAACCATAAGGTTAGACTCAATAACGAGCATACCTCCAGAAGGACCTTCCTTCTTGTTCTTCAGGGTGGCCAGGTAAGTAGGGCAGTTCCACTTCCAGTGGCCATCGCTATTGTAATGGAAACACTTTTTTTTAACATCGGCCTTCTTCTTCGGCTCTGCCTTCTTCTTCTTTCCTCCTTCCACCTTCTGCTTTTTTGCAGACTTCTTTTTCTTTTCATAAGACTTTCTTTTGGAAGAAGTCCGTTCCATAGCAAGAACTGAGCCTTTAGAACCTTTCATAGAAAGCTCAGCGGTGACCAGCATATTCATTAATTCGGCCAAGGAATTTTGAAGTTTATGCATGTGGTAATTCATGATGAATTGCCCATATGCATCAGTCAAGGATTGCAGAATAATATCATTCTGTAGATCCAAGTCTAACTTCACACCGAGCTTCTCAAGCTCTTCCATGTCCTTGATCATCATCAGATAGTGATCTTGGACTGACTGTCCATCACACATCTTAGCCTTAAAAAGTCATTTCGTGACTTGATACTTGGCTGCGCGACTCTGTTCACCAAACATCTCCTGCAGGTGAGCCAACATTTGGACGAGCAGTCCCGATATCTTCATGTTGGTACTGGAGCTCATCAGACATCGAGCCCAACATGTAATATCTGGCCTTATTATCTTCGTCTATCCATTTTTTTAGAGATGCTCTCTATTCAGTGGATGGATGGACTGGTAAGGTGGGAGGGTCCTGATCCAATACATGGGTTAACTTCTTCAAAATCCAAAATAATTTTATAGTTTCTGAGCCAATCTTTATAATTGGATCCGATCAGTCTATGTGTGTCCAGGATACGTGCTAATGGGTTGGACACAGATATTTTTCTATAGAGAGTCAAAGATTCTAGTTAGATATTGTAATTATGACTTGACCAATTTATTTAGAAATTTTATTTTTAAACAAATTAGCTCCCACTATTTTCTCGGATCCCTACACTCTCTCTGTAGAGATGTAAAAATCTCCCCGATTAATGATTTCTAGTGGGTGGTGCGGTCTCACCAACTGACTCATCACCTCACCTAACAGTTATTGGTGATGGGTTAGCCAATGAGTGAACAACTCTTGTTCAATGATTCTCTAATCATGGTGCACCCAAACTTGATCTCTAATTCATGAATCTCACCGTATCTAGAATATTGATCCACTCCTTAGTTAAGTCAGACCCACCATTTGCATGGACTGAATTTCTAATTGAGTCTCTCACCTGTATCCAGAAATATTGAGCCCAACTCATCCTCCAGCCCATAGCATCCAATGCCTAATAGACATGGTTGCGTCTTTTCGGTGCAATTGAGCCACTGTATCCAATCGAGAACAATCAACCCTGGGAAGGGCCCGCACATCTACAATGGTGGAAGACCTCAGACTTAATCTTTTCTTAGGAAGAATTGATTCAGGTCTCATTAAACTAGACTTGTCATAGTCATAACAATTATGACTAACCTAGTGGCATGGGTTAGCTCGGATTATTGACCACCTCAAATCAGAACTGGGTCAACAGATATGGCCAGGTAAGTGAGATCGGTGGAAGGGATATGCCATTAACTCATACAAGAATGCATTCAGGTCGAGTAGCTCCCAATTAAAAATCAGTCGATCGTATATGCCAAACTTACCTTAGACACCAAATTGTTGAGCCAGAATCAATTGGGTTAGCCTACAATTCAGACTCTAACCTCTGAGCCTAATTAGGTCTTGCTTGATCATGACTCGATCTTGACCCAGACTTAATCCTATTAGGCTGGTCAATTTAAGCATTGTTGATCCCATCTAACCAACTCTTGATTTGGTTTGATCAACCGCTTAGACCTAATTAAGCTACCCAAGCCCGAACCCAGTATTATGAATATGTCTTAGATCTAAAATTCTTAATTTTAGATCTAATTAATATTCCATAATCTTAATTCTTAATTAAGTAGGGTTCATAAACAAAATATGCACAATAAATCCTAGGATTTCAGGATCTAGGATTTTGCAGAAAGTAAGTTTTGGGTTTCTGATTAAGGACGAACGCACAGCACCCCTACACATCATAAGAACACCCCATCGGATGGAGGAGAGGGCCTTTAAATCCTTCTTCGTTCTTATGACCGGACGGCCAAGAGGAATGCCTTAATCAGGAACATGTAATACTACAAAATAGTTTTAGATCTATATCATATATCTCATATACAAATTAGATCTAATCATGGCATATTTTGCATACATCTCATGTATCGAATCATGCATATTTTCAGATCTAAATTATCTCATAATAATCTAAAAAATTAGATTTAAATTGATCTTATCAAAATAAACTCTAATCTAGACAACTATGTAGAACTATTCTACAACTAGTCTAGACATGCATCAATCATATCTCATATGATGTTTAAAATTAAATAATTTTTATTTATTATTTTTTAGATGTTATTATAATAATTATAATATCAAAAAATAGTAAATAAATAGATCTAAAATATGATTTAATTAGATTAAATCACAAAACATGCAAGACTATTCTATAGAACTATTCTATTTTAGAACTAGTCATGCATATTTTCTAATCTTAGATCCAAATCATTTAATTTTAATTTTTTTTTGATTTCAGATCTGATCACATCTCATGTGATATCTAAAATCACTTATTTTTTAATTAAAATAAATTTAAAATTAGATCTAAATACTTTAGAACCTTGGCTCTGATACCAGTTGAAGGAAAATCCTGATTTTTCGAACTCCAGGTTCGTTCAGATCTGATCGGATCAAGAGATATATTTCAAATTTTTTTTTTTGATCCTAATCAGATCTAGAATATTTCAGATCTAATTTTTATTATTCTAATAATAAAAATAAAATCTAAATAAATTAAATCAAATTTAATTTATCTTGATGTAGGGTAATCCTATTATCCGTTGATGATCCTGTAAGCAACGGAAGGTTCTGGATCTAGCCGACGCAAGTGCCTAGCCTCTACCGGTATCCACTCAGGCTGGATCTAGAAGATCCTCTTCTTCTCTATGATCTGATCTGGAGGATCTTCAAAACACCTTTCGAAGATCAATAGTTGTCCTTTGCAGCAGCGCAGCCTTCTAGCTTTCTGTCGCCTTTCTCTCGTCTGGATTGCACCAACTTGGATCCCAAACACCTTTGGGCATGGAGAGGAGAGGGAGAAGGTGGACTTGGCATGGAGGAGGAGGAGGGAGGCAGCCTTGGGGCAAGGAGAATTATATTATCAATGCTCTTTGAGTTGGGCGTAGGGTCTTATTTATAGACTAAGCATGATCCAACTCCTCTTCTTCCCAACCAATCACAATCCTTTGTGAAATCAGATCTAAATCTGATTGGTGGGAATAGAGTCCCTTTGATTCCTCCTTAGATGGTGCCTAAGACCAGTCAAACTTGGTTCTTAGGAGAAGTCTAATCGAAATCCAAAAAGGAGATGGAGTCCCTATCCAACAGGGACTCCTAGGCGCCTCCAGCTTGGGCACGCCAAGGGTGGCGTGCGCCCTCCTCCTTGCCAGGTTCTGGTAGAAGGACAAGCCCCCACCAGCTCTCCAATAGGTGCGTGACATGTGGACAAAAGTCAAAGTGTCAATGGTCAACATTTGACCAGTCAAAGGTCAACTTTTGACCAAAGTCAAAGGATGAGAAATGGCAGGTGACCAAAAATGGTAGATATTATCTTACAAAATAAGACAACCCTTTTCTAACATAGACAGTCTCCAATCAGACCAGGTGAAGGCCTCTGATTGAGCACAAACTCCTTTGGCTCAATCAGGACAACTATTTATGATAGTAAAAGAAGAACGTTAGGTTCAATCGAGTGCTAGCACGATTTTCTTGAACCTAATTGAATCTCATTCAGATTAATTGAACTGGATCAGTTCAATTGATGACACCAAATTCAAACCCTTATTTGTGTGATCTAGTTAGATTCAGTTCTGTATGGTAATGGGATATGTCATGATCTCTATCATCGACATCATCGAAACTCCTTTCAATGGATCAGAACTCTTCTGATTCGAACAGCTAGAATGATCGATCATCTAAATCATTCTAATTGCTCCCAAAATCCACCTAGTGACACCTAGCAGTATATGGTGGCAACCCATCAGAGCTGAATGCGAACCTCTTGGTGCAGCTACCTGTGTGATTAAGTTCTTCTATCTTGAGCCCTGATCAGATTAGGGTTAAGGTAAACTTGTCAAACCCTAGTTTCTGTCATATGATGTAATTATTCGATTCAAGTCTGATGTAAAAATCTAAATAGAAACTCTTTCTATTATTTCACTTTGCCATAGCCATGGGCTTTTGGACTTGATTCTCATGATTATCATAGGGCTGCTCCTCTACCATCGAGGTAGATAGATTCCATCTTGATGCAATCTAGTTCCTACCATGAACATGTCATAGCCAACATACACCTCAGGGTTTCATATGGCTAGGAGATCGAGTAATGGTGTAGTCAAACTATAATACCCTCAAAGTGAACTACCAATGCTCCTTAGATCGAAGAACCAGACACACCACTACAGCATCGAGTCAGTCATTGATGAGAAGGTAGACTTCCTAATGACTACTCGAGGTGGTCATGCTCAGTGCCCTCGTTCTCTAACGAGTACCTATACTCTCGCTCTGATGTCTCCACATCGTAGACTCAAGACTCATCTACTAAAGAGAAATGATTGTACACCAATCTTTCGGATCAATCACCATCCTCATGATGATCCTATGGTCGGGAGCATTTTATGAGCTAATAATGATTATTTATGTCTTAAATTTTTAACTCTTGAAAATATGAATTATTATTACCATTAACTCAAAGGATGTGTCACAGACACTAAATACACATATGTGATAGAAAAAAAATCTATTTTATTTATTATAGTCAAAATTATAATTTTGTCCCTAAAAGTGTATTACAAGTGTCAGCCAATTTTGGCTTCTAGGGCACATATATCTAACAATAGGGGGGCTGGGTGGGGGTGGCGGGGAAGGGCGATCGGGGATGGGGGTGCTGGGGGGTGGGGGGTGGTAGGAGTGGGGATGGGGTGGCCGGGGATGGGGGGAAAAGGGGCGATCAGGGATGAGGGTGGTAGGTGGCGGGGAGGGTTACTGGGGATGGGCGAAAAGAGGGGCGGCTGGGGATGGGGGTGGCAGGGTGGTGGGGAGGGGCGGCCAGGGATGGGGGGAAGCAGGGGCGGTCGGGGAGGGTGTGTGGGGGGGGGCGGATGGGGGTGGCGAGTGGCGGGGAGGAGCGGCCGGAGGGAGGGTGGGGGTGGCGGGGTGAGTGGGGTGTGGCAGGAGGATGGCCGGAGATGAGGGCTGGGGGTGGTAGGATGGGGGAGGGTGGCCGGGGATGGGAGGGAAGGAGCGGCGATTGGGGGAGGGTGGGGGGTGGTGGGGGTGTTGGTGGTGGGGAGGAGTGGCCGGGGATGGGGGGAAGGAGGGCGATCGGGAGAGGGTGGGGGATGGCGGGTGGTAGGGAGGGGCGGTCGGGGATGGTGGGGTCGGAGGGGGAGGGGGAAGGAGGGGCGACGCTGGTCGAGGGGAAGGAAGCCCACCGATGATGGAGAGGAGGAGGAGAGAGAGAGATCGAGCGTGCATGAAAAAAAAGCAAAAAAAATTTAGAGATTTTTAATCTAACCTACAACAGTGATTATCGAATCGCTGTCATAGATCTACGATAGCGGTTATCCAAAACTACTGCCATAGATCTACGACAGCGGTTCTACAACCGCTGATGTAGATTTATAGCAGCATTTTTTGATAACCACTATCGTAGGTTAAAAATAATTTTTTTCTTATTTTTTTAAATATTATATAATTTTAAAATTTAATGCCCATCTTCACCTTTCATTATCTAAATAATTATCATTAAAGTGTTGTTGCAAAAGGTCGTCTTGATCCGATGGCCCTAGCTTCATCGATTAGAAAAATTTAATTTCGACGATCATGAATGATGATGCGATGACTTGATAGATGAAGACCTACGATGGATCCAAAAATCTGCAATGATGATCTCGATGATGTTTGTAGCATACTATCAAAATTTTACTTCAATCGGAAATCGTTATCACGATCAATTTAGTATGGAATGATTTTGGCCATTAAATTAGAAACAAGCGATCAAAGGGTTAAACGATATTCAATTATAAGATAATTTTTTAGTTAAATGATCTTTGTTATAATTTTAAATATTTTATATGATAATTATAGAAAAATTCAAATAATTTTTGTATAAACTATTCATGTTAAGTAGATATTGCAAAAGCACGAACATAATAACCAGTGAAGTTTCAGAATGATTATCAGGAGACGTATAGTTTTAGATCGTTCTTCATCTCACAAGTTGAATTTTATAATCATTATCATAAAAAATAATTAAAGTAGTAGCCAAGATCATTTTTAAAATAATTATCTCATAATCGAACATCGTTTGGTCCTTTGATCACTCGTTTATCATTTAACGGTCGAAACTAATCTATACTAAATTGACTAAGATAACGATATCCGATTGAAGTGAAACTTTGATAGTATGCTACAAACATCATCGAGATCATCATTGCAGATTTTTGGATCCATCGGAGGTCTCCATCTATCAGATCATCGCATCATCGTTCATGGTCGTCGAAATTAAATTTTTTTATTCGATGAAGCTAGGGCCATCGGATCGAGGCGATCTTTTGTGACGACACTCTAATGATAATTATTTAGATAATAAATGATGAAGATGGATATTAAATTTTAAAATTATATAATATTTAAGAAAAAATATATATATATGGCAGCGATTACAATTAACCGCTGCCATAAATAAGCTTATAGCAGTGATTCATACTAACCACTCCTACCGGTCTGACTTATGGTAGTGATTACACTAACCACTACTATAGATCCGATCTATAGCAGTGATTATAATGAACTGCTACTGTAGGTCAATCTATGGCAGTGATTTTTTGTAACCACTGCTATAAGTCTGACCTATGGCAACTATTTTCGTTAACTGCTGCTATATGTCGGACCTATAGCAGCGGTTACAAAAACCACTACCATAGACCCAACCTATAGTAGCGGTTAACGAAAACCACTGCTGTAGGGTCTATGGCAGTGGTTTTGAAAATCGTTGCCATAGTATGCGCTGTCATAGACCATTTTTACAGTAGTGAATGATTCAAAAATCATCTAAAAAGCTTTGTTAAAATACCATATCAAGTCAGGATTGAGATTTGGCCATTGGATCGAGTCTTGGGATGCTTCTGGTTTGTCGGATGGTGCTCAGATGAAGTTTGAGAGTCCTAAATCAAATTGGAAGCCATCTTGTCCATTAGATCCTGACCAGAAAGAATTAGTGTCATCCAATTATGCCAAAGCTATGCTGCTGGACCCTATAGACCGATCATATGGTAGCCTCCGCCCAATCCAAGCATGCCATGCCACTAAGAATGACAAGATTGCTCCTATGAACACCGTGATAATTTTCGTGGACCCTTTAAGGGTCCATGCTCTCCGTGTCACCACTAGTCCACCATGGATCGTGTGGTTTTCTGATGTCGTAGTGATGTTAGGTGCTGGAGGAGAGTGGGCCAGGTTGAACTCTCAGGCATGCATGGGATGAACTCAGGCACTTATGGGCTGAACTCGATGCTCGCTGGGCTGGCTGCGCATGGGCCCACCAGTTTATCGAGCTAGCTAGGCTAGCCCGATCAACTTTTTCTTTTTCCTTTTTATTTATTTTTATTTTTCTTTTTTTTCTTTGAAAGTTCATATCGGATCCATTTTAAATTGGATTTGCTCCAAATTTACTTCATTATAACTAGAAAAATAAGCTCTTTTCATTTATG
Organism: Cocos nucifera; assembly: GCA_006176705.1. NCBI lineage: Eukaryota > Viridiplantae > Streptophyta > Magnoliopsida > Arecales > Arecaceae > Cocos > Cocos nucifera. The sequence goes on along the minus strand of QRFJ01002809.1, from coordinate 43,848 downwards.
ATTATATTTTAAAAAAATAAATAAAAGTATTAATTTTTAAAATAAAGATAAATTTATTTATAAATTAATATTTTTATTAATATATTTATGATAATTATCATATCCTTCAACTTAAGCTTTTCTCATCATCAAGTAAAGAAAGAATTTAGTTTGAGATACTTTTTGGCTGTAAAGTTTCAAATTTTATCGAGCAATTTTCAAAATGACTATTGATGTTTAGTAGATCATAAGTGAGATATGTTATTGGAGTATTATACTTACTAATATAAAAATTAAGTAAAAAATATTAAAATTTTTCTAAACTTTTTCAAAATCATTCCTATCTTTATCTCTAAATTGTTTAAACTTTCATATAGGCAAGTATATTGTTACTTTCATCCTTCATTTATTGATATAGGCAAGTATATTGTTACTTTCATCCTCCATTTATTGATATTTTTTTATTCACATTGTTCATTTTTTGATGTAAATATCATTGCTTACTTAGGCAACGAGATTCAGTTACTCGATGAAAAATTAATATATTTTTTTAAATATTGAACCACTATTAAGTGTCTTAATGCCTTAAGCTTTATATTTGATCCATGTAGGGAGTCTTGGGTCAATGACTTCTAAACTAGTTGGCTTTAAAGCACTAGGTATAAAATATTCCTCGAGCTTACTAGCTCAAATTAAATAGGCTATTAGTTAAGACTAGCTTTACAATGTGCTTCTTTGGCTTTTTCATCTTATGAAACTCAATGCTTGCTTAGGCAAAGAGGTCTGATTACTCAGTGAAAAGTACTTGAAAACTATCTTATTTTAAAATTAATTTTTATGAAAAAATATATAGTTATCCTATAGAAGCCCATAAAAAGTAGACTCTTCTTTGATTCTGGTAGAAAAAATAAAAAATGCTCTAGAAAAAATTATTTATATTCTAAACTTAACTTTTTGTTGAATTTTCTTAATACTTGATCCCTCAATATCTCATAAATTATCTGATCTGTACATCAATTTTTTTTTAAAAAAACTTAGTTCAACTTGATTCTTAAGCATAATTGGGTGCCTAAATGCTAAATACTAATTTCTTCAAGGATTTTTAAAAATTTTAAAAACTTTTTTCTCCCCCCTCCTAACTTAATCGACATTGTCCTCAATAAAAAAATAAATAAAGGGTACAATAAAGAACATTAAAGAATACACCTAACTTGATGTGTTTATAGTCTAGCATGAATCTTTGAAAATTTAACTCTTCCTCCAACTTATTCAATATATATCCTAAAAAGAAAGTAAACTAAAAAGATAAATTAGATATAAGAAAACTAAATATTGGGTTGCCTCCTAACAAGCGCTAAGTTTACCATCTTTAGCCGACACAATGTAGTCTACCTATCCTATGTCAAATACTAGATTGATAAATTCCAATAGTTTTGGATTGCTAATCTCCGAAAGATGACTTATGATCCCTTTATTGATAAATTTATTGCTAATTTTGGAAAGATAGTTCATGATCCCTTTCTCAGAACCTTGTTTGTCAAAAAATTTTTCTATTTGTTCTTCTAAAATACTCATAAATTAAGTTTTTGGATTAGGAGTTAAGTTCGATGCAATGGATACTGGAATGATGACTAAAGATGGATTTAATTTTGGAGGTAAATTAATATGATCTTGCTTAAACAACTTCATTGGCTCTTCATTTTATATCCCTAGCATTTTGTGTGAAGAATCAACTTCTAAGGTTGAAGAGAATGGGACTATTGGTTTATAGATCTTGAATAAATCATCTATTCTCTTCTTCTTTTTGTTTGCCCCATGAGAACTAGTATCGATACTGGTTCTAAGCTCAGGTTCTTTTATGTGGTTAGTTTCAGTACTAACCTCTTTTTTTAAATTTTTATTTTGGCTAGCATCAGTGCTAGTCTCTCTCACTTGGTCGTGATATGGGTTCTTAAGAATCTTACTACTTCTAAGTTCAAAAATTGCTTTGGCATTCTCTAATTGAGGATTCTAAGGTAGGACATTGGATTGATAATTAGGTCTAAGTGGTTGATGGACATTAAGTAGATTATTTATCGAATTTGCAATCAGTTGGCTTGGTAATTGATCTAGTTCTTTCCTCATGGTAGATTTAGCTAACTATCCTATTTATGCTTCTAGCCTGATGATGGATTATTGTTGAGTCAAAATTAATTATTGCAGTTGATTAAATCTATCATCGATTAGATTAGTTTGTTAAGGAGGTGGGTATGATGGCTGATTATAATGCGGTGGTTGAAAAGACAGACTAGACTAATCTCTATTATAAGCATAATTCTGGTATTGGGGCCTATTTTGATAATTTTGCATCGATAAAATTTGGATATGAGCTTGAGTCTATTGGGATCTCTGATAAGAGCATGATGTTGTCGTTAGGATACCATATTTATCAGTTTAATTCTGACTTCTTAAAATAATTAAAAATACATAGAAAGTAGTGAGTCAGATCGAATCCATAGGGAAGGCAGTGCTTTAGTTTGAAATCTTTGATTTTCTAAAAGAAAAGAAAAGATTTAAAAATAAAGTTGAAGTCAAAAAATAGAATTTAAAATTATAATAAAAATAAATAATAGAAATTTAAATAGTATAGGAAAATAACTTTATACTAAGATCTACTATTTAGAACTTAGCATCTACTTGCAATAAAATTAAAGAGTAAAAAAATTAAAGAGCATGAAATTTAAAGAGCTAAAAAATAAAATTTTATATTAATTTAAAGTTTAGAATTTAAATATATGAAATTTAAAAAGAACAAGAAAAGAAAATAAAAACTAGAATAGGCAATCTTGATCTTGGATCGGTGGTGGCATTGAGATAGTGTAGATGATCGGCTCTTTCTCTCGGCACTATCTGCCTTTAAGCAACCATTAATCCCAAGCTTAGGCTCTACCCTATACTATAGCTTTTTCTTAACCGAAGACATCCTTTCTTTGAAGCCTGGTACTCTTTTTATAAAGTGAAAAGAGAGCTAGCTTGAAGAATTCAGGTTGAAATTGATTTAAAACTCCTGAATCGAGTGAAACATGGTCATCTACCAGCCCTGGGTTGTGTTGAATAGCATCTGGATCTTTTGGCCATCAGATGGGAATCAAACCATCAAAAAATCATCAAAAAATCATCTTTAGAAGCTTAAATCAAGTTAGATTGGTTTCTGGCCATTGGATCGAGACAATCAAGCTAATTTGGACCCTTGGATCATGCTCAGGATGTGTAAATCAGATAATCTACCATTGTCAACCATTGGATCGAGATCTAGGAGAGATCTGGCCATCTGATCAAAGTTGGAAGCATTGGAAACCGTTGGATGGTGCACTATGGTTAGAGGAATTTCAAATCAAAATAGGAAATTGGTAGGACTGTTGGATTTTCACCAGGAGAGAGATGGACTATCGGATGGTGCATTCACTATGCCACTGGACTGCCTGGATTAGGATAATTTTGGATTAACTGGTCGGGCGAACTGGCCAATTAATTTTATTTATTTTTTTCTTTGAATCTTTGTATCGGATCCATTTTAAACCAAATTTGATCTAAACTTATTTCATTTGAGCAAGAAAAATGAGCTCTTTTTATTAGTGAATATATTTCTTGAAATAGATAAATAAAAATATTAATTTTTAAAAATAAAAATAAATTAATTTATAAATTAATATTTTTATTGATATATTTACGGTACTTATCACACCCCCTAACTTAAGCTTTTGTCATCCTCGAGTAAACAAAAAATCTAGTTTTAGATATCTTTTAACTTTAGAGTTTTAAATTTTATTTGAGCAATTTTAAAATGGCCATTGATATTTAGTAGAGCATAAGTGAGGCATGTCATTGGAGTATTAATACTTAACTAATATAAAAATTAAGTAAAGAATATTCAACTTTTTTGAACTTTTTCTAAATTATCCTTATCTTTATCTTTAAATTATCTAAACTTTCATATGGATATGTGTATTGTTACTTCCATCCTTTATTTATTATTTTTTTATTTATATTATCTATTTTTTGATATGAATATCATTACTTACTTAGGCAACGGGATCCAGTTACTCAATAAAAAATTAATATTTTTTTTAATATTATACTACTATTTAGTGTCTTAATCCCTTAAGCTTTCTATTTGATCCATGTAGCGAGTCTTGGATCAATGACTCCCAAACTAGTTGGCTTTAGGGTACTAGGTATAGAATATATCCTTCGGACTTACTAGTTTAAATCAAGCAGGCTACGAGTTAAGACTAGCTTTACAATAAGCTTCTTCGTCCTTCCCATCTTTTGATGTGAAACTTAATTCTTGCTTAGGTAAAAAGGCCTGATTACTCTGTGAGAAGTATTTGAAAATTATTTTATTTAAATTTTTTTATAAAAAAATATATAGTTATCCTATATAAATCCATAAAAAGTAGATTCTTCTTTGATGCTGTAGAGATAATTAGAAATGCTCAAAGAAAAATTATTTATGTTCTTGGCTTAACTCTTTATTATATTTTCTTAATACTTGATCTCTCAGTATCTCATAAATTTTTTGATTTGTGCATTAGTTTTCTTTTAAAAATGCTTAGTTTAACTTGATTCTTAAGTGTAGTCAGGTGTCTAAATACTAAATACTAACTTCTTTGAGGACTTCAAAAATTTTAAATTTTTTATTATTCTTCCCTCCAACTTAATTGATATTATTCTCAATGAAGAAAGAAAAATAAAGGGTGTAATAAAAAATAACGAATATACCTAACTTAATGTATTTGTGGTCTAGCATGGGTCTTTTAAAAATTTAGTTCTCCCTCCAACTTATTCAACATGTCCTAAAAAGAAAGTAAACTAAAAAATTAAATTAGATGCAAGAAAAATAAATATTGGGTTGCCTTTCAATCAGCACTATGTTTATCATTTTTAGTCAGACACAATGTAGCTTATCTATCCTGTGTCAAATATTGGATTGATAAATTCCAATGATTTTGGATTGTCAATCTTAGAAAGATGACTTATGATCTATTTATTGATAAATTCATTGTTAATTATGGAAAGACAATTTGTGACCCCATTTTTAGACCCTTTTATGTTAAGAATTTCTACTATTTATTCTTCTAAAATACTTATATATTGAGTTTTTAGATTAGGAGTTGAGTTTGATGCAATGGGTACTGGAAGGATGTCACTTGATTTTAAACATTCAAATTTAGATGTATCTAAAGACGGCTTCAATTTTGGAGGCAAATTAATATGAACTTGTTTAGACAACTCCATTGACTCTTTATTGCATGCCCCTTGCTCTTTATGGAAAGAACCAGCTTCTAGGGTTGAAAGGAATGAAACTTTAGGTTTATATATTTCAGGTAGATCATCTATTCTCTTGTTCCCATTATTTGTCTCATTTAAATTGGAACTAGTATCAGTACTAGTTTCGAGCTTAGATTCTTCTATGTGGTTAGTTTCAGTATCAATCTCTTATTTTATATTTTCATCTTGGCTAGCATCAGTACTAGTCTTTCTCACATAGTCTTGGTATGGATCCATGAGAATCTTATCATTTTTACGCTCAGAAATTGCTTTAGCCTTCTCAAATTGGAGATTCTTAGGTGGGACATAAGATTGATAACTTGGTTTAAGTGGTTGATAGACATTGAGTGGGTTGTTTATAAGATTTATAATCGATAGGCTCGGTAATTGGCTTGATTCTCTCCTCATGCTAGACTTAGCTAGTTGTCCTATTTGAGCTTCTAGCCTAACGATGGATTGCTATTGAGTCATAATCAATTATTGAAGTTGATTAAGTCTATCATTAACTAAATTGGTCTATTAAAGAGGTGGGTATAATAGCTGATTATAATGCAATGGTTGGATAGACTGACTAGGCTAACCAATATTATAGGCATAATTCTGAAATTGGGGCCTATTTTGATAATTTTGGATAGGTAGAATTTGGGTTTGAGCTTGAGTTTGTTGAGGTATTTGAGAAAAATTAGGATGGTTGCTCCAATCTTTATTATATAAATTTGAAAAAGAATTATTAACTAGCTTGGAGTAGCCTTATATAGCTTGGACTTATTCTTGGATAAAAGATGGAAACTATACAGCCATAGGACATTCACTCATATGATGGGTTGGACTAGCACAGATAGAACAAATCTTCGGATAATTAGAGGATGATGTGAATTATACAAGAGATTGTTTACCTAGGATTAGGAATTAATCTAATTTCTAGACAAGAAGGTCCATTTTATTTATCAAGTTTAAGTTAGTCTTAAAACTAGATTCTAGGTCATAGATTCCTGTTTGCTTTTGATAGAAAGATAATAAAGCATAGTTAATTGAGTTTCCCTCAAGGTTTCGAATAAGGCATAGGCTTCGTTCTCACTCTTGCTCATAAATACACCTCCACAGGATGCATCTACCATTTGTCCATATTGATCTCCTAAACCTTCATAGAAAGTTTGAACTATTTGTCACTTAGATAGATCATAGTGTGGGTATTTTCTAAGAAGTTTCTAAAGTCTCTCCCATAATTCATGAATTTGTTCTCCTGAAAGTTGAGCAAATCCACCAAGTAATGGTGATGGTTTGACCTATGGGATAAATTTTTTTAAGAAATTCATGTTGCAATTCACCGATGTTTGGATTAGTCTCTTTATTGTGCCAAGCCAGTACTTAGCTTTATCCTTTAATGAAAAAGAAAATAAAATTGGTCTAAGGGCATCATTAGTTAAATTTTAGATCTTCACCATAGAGTAGATTTCTAAGAACTTATCTAGATGCTTATAGGGATTTATATTAGTATTCTTATAGAAAGATGAGAGCATCTAGATTATGGTCAGCTTGATCTTATAGTGGGTTGTAGGAATATTAGGTAAACAGATACAAATCGATGGATTATAAGTAGAATGAATAAAATATTTTTTTATCTATCTAGGTGGTTCTTCAGGATTTTCAATCATTTGATTATCTGATTTAATATAGATCAGCCATTCAATTTCAGAATTGGGTTCAACTAGGTCAGAAAAAATGATCTCTATCCATGCATGTATTAATACAACCCTAACGAGTGGTTCAAAATTTTTTATTATTTTATTATTTTTTAAAAACTTTTATGATTTCATGATTTTATTTATTTATTTGTTATTTTAAATTTAATTTAATTTAATTTAATTTTACTTTTAGAGGAGAAAAAAAGAAGAAAGAGAGGAGTTCTAAAGAAGAGATCCTAAGGAGTCCTAGAGCTAAGAAGAGAGAGAAAAATTAGTTTTAATTAGGTTTGATGTTTTAATTAGCAATCAAGTTAGGCAAATAATTCTGACTAAGAGTTGTATTAGATCTAGACAGCTTCTAACTGCCAAGATCACCTTCAAGCCCTCCAAGTGTAAGATCAGCCACTCAACTGGCCAAGTAAATGTAAGGTCGGTGGGAATCCCTCCGTTGGTTTTCTTAGATATCAATTATCTTGGCTAGGTAAGCTAACGAAATCAATTAAGTAACCATCTTCCTTTGAAATGTAGTTCTTGAACCACTTATCTTAGGCACCAATCAAATTGATTGTGAAAGAAATATGCTCTCAAGTCAATTAAAATTTATATTTTGATGGGCTATTCTTTTATCTTCCAAACTCATATAATGACATTTTCAAATAAATAAAGACATTTATTTCATCATATGTTAATTATTTTTTTAAGATTATGATGAACCCCATATATTAGGGCTATGGTTTTAGGATTATGATGAGATCATACCAGTGAGACCTAAAATCTTAAAATCCTAATCTAAATATTCCTGGTTGATGGAACATTGAGTTAGGGATCAATGTTTCTGGTAAGACTAATACATCCTATGTATGCTTGATGGAGAGAATGATTAATCTCACTATCACTTGTGTATGACACTAATATAAGAATGTGGATGCTCACTAGAGAATGAGTTCACTGAATAGATCCAACTTGAGAACATCTAATGGAGTCTTATCTACATGTCAATAGATGGTTCTCATAGTGCGAGTTGTGCATATAATCATTTGACCTGAGACTACCATAGAATCTTGTATGCATGAATCCATATTTTGGTTCATACTCAATCATAACTTAGTCATGTACGGGATGATCTAGATATGGTGGATTACATATAGAGGTTATGAGTAGGTCAATAAGGAATCGATCACTCCTAGTAAGAGAAGATCGCATCCTACTTGCTTCAATCGAATGATGATTCAGGAAGACTTTGATCAAAGCATGATGAAAATTAGAAATGATTTCTATTGTTTCAATAATCAAATCATCATCATATGATTGAAAGAAAAATGAATATGAAAATGGATTTGACATGATACCATATCCATAGTCATATTAAGGATGCAGGATGATTGAAGGATCCTGTTGCACGGTAACTTTCCACTGAAGGATATTTTTGGTTTTTTCATCAAAATTTCATATCTTCTAGGTAGACATGATATGTTACTATATGTTAAACTTGTCTTATGGGTTTGATCAAATTAAAGAGTTTAATTTGATTGTCAATTAGAAAGTATTCTAATTGATCAAATTGGGTTAGCAAGTTTTAACCTAAATCAGTTTGGTTGAGTTCTAACCAAATTTGGTCAAATTGCACCTGAATCCACTACTGGCTAAATGTAGAACTCAATGGGTCACACACAAAGAGAATTAATCAAGGGTGTAATTGGATTAGATCATGTTTGCAGGTTGAATATGCTAGCATATATTGCAAACCCTAGCACCTAGATTTGAATCGGATTCAAATCGGATTTTGATTTGGGCTAATTAAAACCAATTTGAGTAAAATTGAATTTGGCTAACTGATTGAGTTGACCCTTGGCTTGCTAACCAAGAGATTGGGTGTCATAAATAAGCAACCCATACACCAAAGACTCTCTTTCTTTGGCGTGTGGGATTTGTTACATGCGCTAGGGACATGTGGTGCTTGGATATATTTTGATGCCAAAGTCTTCCTTAGTTTTCATGTAAATTTTGTTACGTGATTTTAGATGAAGAGAGGGCATAGAAGAATCCTTCTACTAGTTATTCTCTTCATTGGTTATTAGGTTTTTGGATAACCAAGGAGTCTTTGCCGCCCCCTTGGTTGTACGCACCCTTTGGACCAAGTCAAATGCCTTAGAGCTTTGATTTTTTCCATGCCATCCTTATCTCCATGCCCCATCTAAAATTGGTGTACATAATGAGGACCTTTGGTGGTCTTGTGATCAGATCACAATCCTTCATAGGTGGCGCCAAGCAGAAATGAAACTACATAACTTTTCAGAAACAACGGAGAATTATTTTTCGAAGAGTCCTACACGAAGCAACTCTTGGACTTAATTTTTCTTGCTTCCACATGGCGTTATTTTTAGATGGGCATGGGATCTTTGAGTGGGCATGAGATGAGGGTAGGGAAAGGGCATGAGAATTTGGTGGAAGCACCCCTACATACATTATAAATAGGGTGCGCTCCGGGAGTCCAAGAGAGATTTAGAACTCTTCTTTCTTTCTTACCACTCTCCCTAGTTGTTTAATTTCTTTCTTGCTTTCCTTGTTAAGACAAGTCCTAATTGAGGACAAAAAGGTCTGCTTTAGGACAAGGGTTTAGGAAGATTGTAAAGAAAGACAAGAAGAAAAGAAAGATAAGAAAGAGTGGGCCAGAAGGGTGACAGCAAAGGCTAGGAAAGATTCTGCCCAAATAATTAAAGTTCTTATCATAAAAATTTTAATTAAAATAATCAAAGATGCTGGTATTTTGATCAAGTCTCCATGTGGATCAACATTGGAGGGTGAACATATGGGCATCTGGTGGAATTCCTGACGGACTGCTGTCGACAATTAGGTCAAGTTAGGATTTAGCGATTAGAGGTATGTTCTAATACATTCATTTATGTTGTAAATGCATATTATATGATTTAAATTCTAATAAAATGGTCCTTGGTTTTGGGTTTGGTTTTATAATTTCATTATTTTATTTTGAAATTCGTGCTTCTGCCCTGTACACCAAACCCTACAGATTGACCCTAACCCGATCCAACTCTTAGGATTCTTTATCCCAATGATTTAGAGTTTCTAGGATCGATGTCTAATTGATTTTAAAATTACAGGCTTAGGTCAATGTGGGATGCTGGTTGGTTATTTATGAGCCAAGAAAGGGTGATTAAATTTTCATCTTATCTTGATTAATGGGTTGTGCCCTTAAATTGATTTAAGAGATGAACATGCACGATCACTTTTAGACAAGGATTTTTATATAGCTAAATTAGATGCATGAAATTGATTAGACTTGGAAGACTTACCTTATTTTCAGTAATCATAAAAAAATAAAATAAAAATAAAACTAATATGATGGATGCTCTAAGCAATAAGGGTTTTTACTCTTATTATGAAGCTTTTAATTAGGTTTAAGTGGATATTTTTTAATTTAATTTAAAAATAAAATAATAATTAAAAAAAATTTAAGGTTTAAGATTGATCTCACCAAATAGGATTAGAAGCTTCCTCCTTGCCCTAATTTTTTTTTTGTTCTTTATCTTTTTCTTTCTCTTTTTTTTTGCAAAATAAACAAGAAAAGTTAGTAAACAATAATAAAAGATAAATCAAATAAATCAATAATTTTAATTTTTATGCCTTTCTGACAATGGTACCAAAAACTTGATGCATCTATCAAAATTATTCTTTATTTACAAGAAAATCAAAGAAATAAAAAAAATTAGTATTTATGCCATTCTCTGGCAATGGTGCTAAAAACTTGATAAGAGCATAATATTATCGTTAGGACACCATATTTATCAATTTAATTCTAACTACTTAAAGTAATTAAAAATACATAGAAAGTAGCGAGTCAGGTCAAATCCATAGGGAAGGCAGTGCTTTAGTTCGAAATCTTTAACTTTTGTAAAAGAAAAGAAAAAAATTAAAAACAAAGTTGAAGTCAAAAAATAGAATTTAAAATTATAATAAAAATAAATAACAAAAATTTAAAGTGTTGAGAAATAACTTGGTACTAAGATCTACTATTTAGATCTTAGCATCTACTTGCAATAAAATTAAAGAGCATGAAATTTAAAGGGCAAAAAAATAAAATTTTATATTAATTTAGAGTTTAGAATTTAAATACATAAAATTTAAAAAGAATAGAATAAAATAAAAACTAGAATAGGCAATCTTGATCTTGGATCAATGTTGGCATTGAGATAGTCCGGAAGACCGGCTCTTCTGATGGTGTGCATATAAGATTTTTAGCTCTACTTTTAAATTTTTTTTAAAAATAAAATATAACAAAATTAAAAATTAATATAATTGATTTATAAAGAGCTATATATCTGATCTAAAAACTCTATATTATCAAGATTTGATGTGACATGCATGCATGAAAATCTGAAAATAAAATAATAAGTAGCAATAGTAAAACTATTTTACTGGTCTATGTGTTCAGAATATATTATTTTTACACGGATAGTCGATCACCATAATTTGATCACCACCAAAAAGATTTAATTATTATGATACAGCCGCACATTTGTTTGGCCTCCATGGATGGTCCATACGAGGCCCTGATTCTGATCGGCTCCTCACGAGTGCTCGCTCGATGTAGAACAATCTGATGGCTAGATTTGATCAAACTCCTTTGATCATCCTTCACTAATTCTTTGGATGATCTAGATTAGCAACAGAGGTAGAAGAGAGGTTAAGGATGGTCTCCAAAAAATTTTGTGAAGATCTGATGCTAGATCTCATGAAATTGTACTCCAAATCCTAGATCTGAATCTAGGGTTGTACTTTCACCAAACTCCTTATGCCTTCTTTTCTCTTTGATTTTTTTTTAGATTTTTCTCACATAGAGGGGATGGATCATGAATAGAAAAAGGCTTCCTTTCAGGTGTATATGACTTATTTAGCGCAAAACAAAGGTTGAATGAGGGAGAGATAAGATAAGGAGGTTGTTCATTCAAATTAAAACTCTATTTGAATTTGAATGACAACCAAGCTATTCTTATCCATTTAGGTCATGCAAAAGTAGGGTGTGAGCCCTCTCAAGCATGGAAAATATTCATGAGAAACAATTTTCTCGTGTAGAAAGGATAGGGTGCATGTTTGGTGAGGTGGCGCAGGAAAAGTAGGTCAAAACTAGTCTTAATTTCTCTTATCCAATTGAACCAACCCAATCCAAATTGGTTAGGCCCAATTAGAGTAGATTAAATCCAACTAATTTAGACTCAATTAGGCTTAATTAAATTATAATAAAATAAAAAATTGATCAAGCCCAACTCCTGATCAAATCAAGGATCAAACCTCCTCGGTGATTAGGTCATCTCATAACCTAATCGGGTCAAACCCAACTAAATCTAATTCAATTAGACTTGATACAAAAATGATTAGTCAATCAAATTAAGTTAATTAGTGATTAAATTACTAATTAAACTTTTCATAAATATAGAGTCTAAATCTAGTGGGTATTCGGGCAATAAAGTTCTATCAATATGAAACTCTTGATCAAAGAGTCCCAAACCAGTTGGACTCTTGACCCCAGTGTCCCAAACAAATAAAACTTATGATCATAGAGTCTCAGATCAATAGGACTCTCAATCATAGAGTCTCAGATAAGTAGGACTTGGAGTTCCAGTGCAATAGGACTCCAAGTCGAAGAGTCCCAGTCCAGTGGGACTCCTAACCATAGAGTCCCAATCCACTGGGACTCCCGATCATAGAGTTCCAAACAACCAGGACTCAGAGTTCTAATGCTGTAAGACTCTCAATCGTAGTCCCAATCTAGTGAGACTCTTGACCATAGAGTCTCAGTCCAATGAAACTCTTTACCAGCCATCAGATCAGGTAGGAACATCTAGTATGTGTGACCCCATGGGTTCGAACCTAAGCTAGTAGCACTGGAATCAATTTTTGTACTAATCGAAGTAACCATCTAGCAATGGTACCTGACATCTGGATAGGTCGAATAGTTGCAATCGCAATATTCAGAACCTACATGAATATGGTTATTGCATAATTCATCCCCTTGACCTCTTTGTATAGGATGAATCAGAGTTAAACTATCCATCCTAAAAAGTATATCCAAATCATGTCTTAAAGAAATTAGTCTTATGACCCCTCACTAGGACTATCCTGGCCAAGGATTCACTAAATTGAAACATAATTGAATACAGTGCCTGAACTGAAGTGGTCAATACTATCTTGATTCAAGCATCGACTCCTTAAGTACTTGACTGTCCCTAAAAATCTTCCATCACTAAATTAAAAATTTAGGTAGTCCGGTACCAAAGCACAGTAAGTTGCTTGAAAGTCATCATGGTAATCTTAGATTGGAGGAATACTTATACCTATATTCCATCAGAGCAAATCTTGAGAGTAGAAAAGCTCTGATGTTGGTCACGTTTAGTGCAGATATACCTCTACATCTCACCTGCATGCCATACCAGTGTTTCCACACTCCTTGGTTAAGAGGACAATCAATCTATATGGCATCCAATGATCTATACTTGATAAATATTATCGTCCTTGGTAACAATATATCATTTGGTCACGAACAGGTTTACGGACAAAATGACAAATTCTTCTTTGTTGATTCTAAATAGTCCTAAGAACTTCACCACAACACAAGAGTTCATTAGAAGATGAAAAAAATTATGATGAAAAATATCAAAATAATTTTTATTTATTAATAATTCAAATACAAGTATAATAATCAGAACAATCATCAACAAGTCGATGATTGGCTTTGGGACACTATTTTCAATAATCTTCCACTTGGACTAAAGCTAATCGGTGTAGTATCTAATATCCATCTTCGACTTGAGGTTGTTGAACTCCTTCGCCATAATGGCTTTAGTAAATGGTTTGGCCAGATTATCCTTTTCATTGATCTTTTGAAGGTCAACGTCATCTCGATCCACGATCTTTCAGACAGGATGGTAGCAGCGTAGAATATATTTCGTCCACTGGTGTGCCTTAGTTTTTTCATCTGAGTAATGGTTCCAAAGCTATCACTATACGATAGAATTAGATATCAAGAGAGGGTGCTACTCCGAGCTCAGTGATGAATTTTCTCAACCACACCGCTGAAGGGAGCATGTAGGATTTCTAGCTCTACTTTTGAAATTTTTTTTAAAAAAAATATATGTAGAAAAAATTATTATTAATCAAATTAATAATAAGAGCTATAAATTTAATCTAAAAATTCTACACCCTATAGGATCTAATGTATCATATATGCATGCATATCTGAAAATAAAAATAATAACTACAGTAAAACTATTTTTACTACTCTATGTGTTTAGAATACATTATCTTGCACGGATAGTCGATCACCATAATTCGAATGTCGCTGAAAAGGTCTACTCATCGCGATGCAGCCACACAGTATGCTTGGACTCCACGGATTGTCCACATGAGGCCCTGGTCTCAATCGGCTCCTTCTGAGTGCTAGCTTAACGTAGGAACCCTTTGACGGCTGATTTAGATTGAGCTGATTCGATCTGCCTCCAACAATTTTGGATGCTCCAAAAAATTACCAGAGGTAGGGGAGAGGTAGAGGAAGGTCTCTTGAGAGTCACAATATTTTGTGATGCTCACAGCTCACATTCTCTTTTCTCAAAATCTAGGCTGAAAACCTTAGCAGCACTCACCCAGAACCCTATGCAACGGTCTTTCTAGAATTTCTCTTAGGAAACTCTTAGTGTTTTTTACTCACAATAGGGTGGACTTCATGGAGAAGGACTTCTCTCTCAGATTCATCACATGCCCCTTCACAAAACTTCTTTTAATCTACACCAAATAGAGTAGAGAGTGCGTGGAGGGATAAGGATCAGGTGGTTGCTTATTTGAATTCAAACTTCATTTGAATTCAAATAGTAACCATCTAATTTTATCCACTTAAGGATGTGAGAAGGAAGGGCATGCACCTTCTTGTGCATGGATTTCTTCATAAGAATTCTTAATTCTCGGGGAGAAAAGGGTGGGTGTAAGATCAAGGTGATGTGGTACATAATACTAGTCAAAATAATCTTTCAAACCTTATTCAATTAAGATCCAAGCCAAACTAATTTGGCTAGGTCCAATTAGACCAAATTAAACCCAACTTATTTATACTTAATTAGGCTTAGTTAAATTTTAATCAAATCAAAAATTAATCAAGCCAAACCTCTAATCAAATCAGCGATTAAACCTTCTTGGTGATTAGGTCATCTCATAACCTAATCGAGTCAAATCCAACTGAATCCAATTCAATTGGACTTGAACCAAAAATATTACTCAATAAAATTGAGTTAATTAGTGATTAAATTATAAATTAAACTTTTCTTGATTAGCCATTAGATCGTGTAGGAACCTCTATTATGTGTGATCCCACAGGTTCGAACCTTATGATGATTGGTGGTGTTCCCAAGTCCTTAGGAGGCCATGGGAGGAGTCATGGTGTTGGCTCTAGAGATTCCAGGGGCTTGGTTGGTGCTTCGGAGATCTGAGACATAAGATAAAGTAAGAAACCAAAGTTGGAGAATCATGACTGCAGAAAGAAGATTATCTGCAAGTTAGCCGGCTTAGTTTAAAACTAGATCGACTAAGTCTCAGTGCACATATAAAGTAGAGAGCTGAATGTTTGGGACTGCTGGCATGGCACAAAATTGGACCGACTCAATTTTAGATTGAACTGACCTACTGAAACTTAGCTAGCTCGGTGCTGAGACTGAGCCAGCTCAGTGCGTGGGCAGAGTTACGCGAGGATCTATTTTGGGCTAGGATTTGGGTTGATTCTAGGGGTCTTAAGGCCTGATTTGAGAGGTCTTAAGGTGGCTAATTTATGTATGGATTGGATCTAGATCCAGAGGATGAGAGCATAGGAGACATGGATGTACATGGGCTCGGTGAGTGCTTTCATGTATTGGGTTAGCCAGAAGAGTTTTTGGTCGGAACTAATGGCTATGTATAAATACATAGGTTGTATTAGGATTTTATTATGCTGTGAATGCTATGGAATACAGATCTTTTCTTCCTCAACTCTCTTCTTCTCTTCTCTCTAGAGTTGCCACCCTAGGGTTCTTGAAGAAGCCCTAGATAAGGAGGTGTCTCTCTCAAGACCAAGAAGGGAGGCACCCCATCATAGATCCAGGTGAAGGATCAATGGTTTGCTGCCCATAGAGAACATCATAGGTTCCTTTAGGTCCGTGCTAAAGATCAAAAGCTTCTGCAATATGGTATCTGGGCTCATAATGCTAAGGATAATTGGCGTTCGAGCGATATCATGGAACATCAATTGGTATCAAAACTAGGTAATGTCTGGAATGTTGTGCGCTTAAATATGGTATCAGAGCCAGATTTCAGAGCTTGATGGTGCATGAAAGGAAAGGAGAAGTCGTATAAGATGAAATCAGAAATATGCACAAGGATTCTATGGTATGTCTCAAATCTTTGTTATTATTGTGGTTTGGCCAATCGAGATTAGCGAGTTGAAGGTGGAGGTTGAGAGGATTAACGAAAAGGGATTTTTTTAGGATGGAAGGATTTGGTGCATGATTTGTTGATCGATCTTGGTGAAAAGGCTAGGGTGTATGATAGTTATGTGATAGGTAGGGAGTGCTGGAGTGCTACAGTTGCACTTTCCTGAAGATGCAGAGCTAAGAGAGGCTCGACGATGCAGCGGTCGAGGGGAGGTATCTCAGTAGAGAGCATCAGAGTTTTCTAAGAAGATGGATAGTGTGGGACTGTTGAATAGAGGTTTTCCAAGGGATAATGGTCGAAGGAAGATTGAAGAAGTGACTATACGTCCTTCGATATCTAGAAGATGGGGAAGTAGTCGGAGATGTATTTAACAGTTTGACCAGAGCATGAATTTATGGAGCCTTGGGGATGATGGAGATGGATGATCCATGGAGGTCTAGTAGGTTAGGGCTGGACGGCTGTAGAGTGCTACAGAGACGAGTCAGGAAGTGCTAGAGTACTGTAGGAGCGCTACCCTGGAGGCACAAGAGCTGAGAGAGGCTCGATGGTATAGCAGTCGAGGCGTGTATCTTAACAGAGAGTGTTAGTGGTATCTCAGGGAGATCGGATGCAGATCTCAGGGAGAGCCAGGGGATCTCAGGGAGTGCCAGGAGGTCTCTAGTAGTCAGGAGTATCATGGATCAGATTTCTTCTACAGGAGCACTAAGAAGAGTTGTGGTTCAGGTGGAGGATGGTTCTCTGGGTGCAACTGAAGCGATGGCTGGTGTAGGAGCAAAAGAGAAGGATTAGGGTGGAATTTCCTAGAGTTCAATTGGTAGTTTCAGAAGAGTTGGATGAGCTCTTGGATTTTGGAGGTGCCCGTAGGTTGTGGAGGTATTCAAGATGGCTTCGAAGAGGGCCGTAGAGCATGGAGGGTTCGAAGGGGCAACGATGGTGTTCGAGGTGCAGCGGCAGACTCAATAGTGCAATATTGAGTGGTTGGCCTTAAGGGACTCGGGCATAGAGTCGACTTCTGTGGCATCAGGTGAACTTTGGATATTGGTGGAGCTCTATAGTGGTAGCTTCACAAGTAGAGAAAAAATTTGGTATGAGTTCAGAGCACCGGTGATGCACAGTTCCAGATGGAGTGGAGCATGTAGGTGGACAGGCATAGCTCTGAGAAGATCGTGTCAGGTGATACAGCATGTGGTAGTACAGGAATGCTATAGGTTCTCTAGAAAAGTTCAGAGAAAGTGATGCAACTGCTAAGCAGAAGAGATTCTACAATTTCAGGAGGTGTCAAGAAGCAACCACAGGTCTTCAATGGCGGAGATGGTCATCCCAAAGGCCTCAAAGGTGCACAAAAGTTGAAGAGGATTGGTGGAGGTAATATTTGCATAGGTGCTGTCGAGTGCGCAGGGATAGTGGGATCATGTAGGAGGGCATTGTTGAGGGGTTTGCCAAGGCTTGGGGCACCAAGATAGAGATTGTGAGGATTGGTAGTGCTCTCAAGCCTTGGGAGGCCATGGGAGGAGTCATGGTGTTGGCTTCGAAGATTCTAGGGGCTTGGTTGGTGCTTCGGAGACCTGGGACATAAGGTGAAGCAAGAAACCAAAGTCGGAGAATCAAGACTGCAGAAAGAAGATTTTCTGTAGGTTAGGTGGCTCAGTCCAAAACTGGTTTGGCAAAGTCTCAGTGCACAGACAAAGTAGAGAGCTGAGCATTTGGGACTGCTGGCATGACACAGAACTAGGCCAGCTCAGTTTCAGACTGAGCCAACCCAGTGGAACTTAGCCGGCTCAGTGCTGAGACTGAGCCGGCTCAGTGCGCCTGCAGAGTTACGCGAGGGTCTATTTTGGGCTAGGGTTTATTTTGGGCTCGGTGAGTACTTTCATGTATTGGGTAGGAGAGTTTTTGGTCAGGCCTAATGGCTATGTATAAATATATAAGTTGTATTAGGATTTTATTATACTATGAATGCTATGGAATACAGACCTTTTCTCCCTTAACTCTCTTCTTCTCTTCTCTTTAGAGTTGCTGCCTTAGGGTTCTTGAAGAAGTCCTAGAGAAAGGGGGGCGTCTCCCTCAAGCCCAAGGAGGGAGGCACCCTATCATAGATCTAGGTGAAGGATTAGTGGTTTGCTACCCATAGAGAATGTCATAGGTTCCTTCAGGTCCGTGCTAAAGATCAGAGGCTTCCGCAATATGGTATCGGAGCTTGTGATGCCAAGGATGATTGGCGTTCAAGCGATATCATAGAACATCAAACCTAAGCCGATCGCACAGGAACCAATTTTCTATACTAATTAAAGTGACCATCTAGTAATAGTACCCGATGTTCGGATAGATCGAATAGTGCAATCGCAACATTCAGAACCTACTTGAATATGGTTACCACATAATTCATCCCTTTGACCTCTATGCATAGGATGACTCAGGATTAAACTGTCAATCCTGAAAGATACATCCAAATTGTGTCTCAAAGTAATTAGTCCTATAACCCCTTACTAGGGCTATCCTGACCAAGGCTTTACTAAATTAAAATATTATTGACCACAGCTCTTAAGTTTAGGAGTGGTTAATTCCATCTTAACTCACACACCGACTCCTCAAGTACTTGACTATACCCAAAAATCTTCCATCATTGATTTAGAAATTCAGGTAGTTTGGCATCAAAGCATCGTGAGTTGCTTGGATGTCACCATGGTGATCTCAGGTTAGAGGGACACTTATGTCCATATTCCATCAGAATAATTCTTAACAGTAGAAAAGCTCTGAAGTCGGTCATGTTTAGTGCAGATGTGCCCCTACATCTCACCTGCATGCTATACTAGTTTCTCCACATTCCTTGGTTAAGAGGACAACCAACCTATATGACACAAAATAACCTATACTCGATAAACATTGTCGTCCTTAGTAACAACATATCATTTGATCATGAATAATTTTAAAGACTAAACGATAAATCTTTCTTTGTCAATTCTAAATAGTCCTAAGAACTTCATCACAATAGACAGGAGTTAATTAAAAGATGAAAGATTTATGATGAAAAGTCAGAATAACTTTTATTCAATTAATAATTCATATACAATTACATGAAGTAGCTTAATCATTAATAGGCTGATAATTGGCTTTAGAATACTATTTCCAATAATCTTCCACTTGACTTAAAGCCAATCGGTGTAGTATAGTATACCTATCTTCGATTTGAAGTTGTCGAACTCCTTCACCATAATGGCTTTAGTGAATGGATCAGCCAGGTTCTCCTTTCCGTTGATCTTTTGAAGATCAATATCATCTTGATCCAGATCTCCTAGATAAGTTGGAAATGGTGCATAATATGCTTTGTCCGTTGGTGTGCTTTTGGTTTCTTCGCCTGAGCTATGGCTCTAGAGCTATTATAAAAGAGCAGAACTGGACCATTTAGGAAGGGTGCTACTCCAAGCTCGGTGATGAACTTCTTCAACCACACTGCTTCTTTGGCAGTATTTGATATAGCAACGTACTCCGCCTCGCACACTGAATCAACCACAGTATGCTGCTTGAAACTTTTCTAGCAGACAGCTCCACCATTAAGGATAAACACATATCCCAACATGCTCTTACTATCATCATGATCAGACTAAAAATTGGAGCCTATAAACCCTAAAAGTTTCAAGTTTGATTCACCATAAATAAGCCATAGGTCCTTAGCATTTCTCAAATACTTTAGGATGGTTTTAACTACCTTCCAGTGATTCTCTCCTAGATCAGATTAGTATCTACTCACTACTATTAGTGAGTATGCTACATCTTATCGCATACATGTCATGGCGTACATAATAGAATCCACTATCGAGGCATATGAAATTCTATTCGTACGCTCTTTCTTTTGAGGTATTGTTGGACAATCCCTCTTCGAGAGAGAAATTTCATGGTCTATCGGTAGATAGCCTTTCTTAAAATTCTCCATGCTGAACCTCTTCAACACAGTATTAATTATGTGGACTAGGATAATCCAAGCAACCTTTTAGATCTATCTTTATAGATCCTTATCCCTAGGATGTAGAAAATTTCTTGCAGATCCTTCATGGAGAACTGTGACGATAGCAAGATTTTTATTCCTTGTAATGTAGGGATATCATTTTTAATTAAGAGAATGTCATCAACATACAAAATGAGAAATACAACTGATGGATCATTAGCTGACTTATATATGCAGGACTCTTCTTTGTTCTTAACGAAGCCATACGTCTTGATCGTTCTATCAAAACGTATGTTCCAACTTTGAGATGCCTGCTTTAATCCATAAATGGATCTCTGAAGCTTGCACATCTTGGACTTATCCATGGATGTGAACCCCTCAGGTTGTATCATATACACCTCTTCAGTTAGCTCTCCATTTAGGAAAGCTATCTTCATATCCATCTGCCAGATCTCATAGTCCAGATAGGCAGCTATCGCAAGCATTATCTAAATGGATTTAAACATTGCTACTAGAGAAAATGTTTCATCATAGTTAATACCATAACATTGATGATACCCCTTGGCAACTAGATGGACTTTATAGGTCTCCACCTTCCCATCTATGCTCCTTTTTCTTTTGAAGATCCACTTACATTCTATAGGTTTTACCCCTTCGGGTGGGTCAACTAATGTCCATACATCATTGACCTTCATAAACTCTATTTCGGATCTCATGGCCTCAAGCCATTTTCTAGAGTTGGATCTCTGCATTGCATCCATGAAGGTGATCGGATCCTCGTCGTTCTCATCGAGTTTGATAGGATCACCATCTCGGACCAAGAAATCATAGTATATGTCCGACTGATGTGGTACTCTATCAGATCGCCTTAAGGATGCAGGTTCCATATGCTCCAGATTTGATCGAATCAAATCCAATTCAGGTTCAACTACTTGTGTTGGTTCTTCCATCTATCGAACTTCCTCAAGCTCGATCTTAGAGGCATTAGTTCTTTTATTAAGGAACTTCTTTTCTAAAAAGACTGTCTTAAGGCTAACAAACACCTTTTGTTCATCAGCTAAATAGAAGTTATACCCTTTGATCTTTTTTGGATACCCTATAAAGCTACACTTGTTAGATCTAGGTTCGAGCTTTTTCATTACTAAATGTTTGACATAAGCTGGACACCCCCAAATCCTAAGATACGAGAGTACTGGCTTACACCCTATCCACATCTCATATGCTATTTTAAAAATAGACTTACTTAGAATCTTATTCAGAATATAACAAGCTGACTTGAGTGCATATCCCTAGAGAAAGATTGGCAGACCGACAAATTCCATCATAGATCAAACTATATCCAATAGGATCCAATTTCTTCTTTCGGACCCACCATTATGCTATGATTTTGTAGGAGTCCATTGGAAGAGAATCCCATTCTCTTCAAGATATGTTAGAAATTCACTGAAAAGGTACTCACCACCTCGATTAGATCAAAGAGTTTTAATACTCTTTCTAATTTGCTTTTCTACCTCATTATGAAATAGTTTGAACATTAATAAAATCATAAATTTATTAATAAAAATATTAATTTATTAATTAATTTATACTTATTTTTAATAATTAATATTTTTATTAATTTAAATATCAAAAATAAATTCACCAATAAAAAGATCTCATTTTTTTGATTATAATAAAATAAAATTAAAGTCAATCCAATTTAAAATAAATTTAATATAAATTTTTAAAGAAATAAAAATAAAATAAAAATAAAAATAAAAGAAAAAAGAAAAATGGCTCAGCCGGCTCAAGCCACCGTGCCATATCAGTCGGCATGTCCAACTGTGTCAAGCCAAGCCACCAAGCTATTGTCAGTCGGTGCGCCCAGCTAGCCAACCTAGAAAGCGAAGCTAGCCCGCCTTCAAAGCCCAGCCCACGTGCGTCAGCCCACCAGCCTCAATTTGGTCCATGAAATAGTGTAGACCACCAGCTCAGCGATAACTGATGAATCGAAAAATGCCACATGGTAGACCAAGACCTCTAAGAGGTTTATAGCATTTTTATCATGGTGCATGGGGTATTCTTGTCATTTCACTTATCGAAACATGCACGCCGATTGGTTGTGGTGTGCGGTGCAATTGGTCCACGCAGTCCAATGGAATAGTAAGTGTGCGATCAGATGGCTACGATCACTTACAATGAAGATCGAACGACAGTGGTTGGTTCTAGGTTCAATTCAAACTCTATTAGCTTTATCTACGCCATCGAACAGCAGCGGTCGCATCTGGCTTTCATCCAAGGTTCAGAACGCTCCTGATGGTGATCAGGACACCCAAGCATGCGATCAATGGCCTAATTTCCTCCATCAATGCACGATCAATGGCCAGAATATTTTTTGACTTGATTTGGGCTAATAAAACTTCATTTTTGGTGTTTCTTGAAGCCTTAGATCACCATCTAATGGTCAGAACACGTAGACTTCACAAGACCTTTGATCCAATGATTTTCTACTATTTTCTTCAACAAACAAGGATCTATACTCCTCTTTAGTCCTATGTTGCCTGATAACAAAGTCTTCAGCCCTCCCACAGTTATAGAAAGACCCCAGAGCCCCAAAGGTCAAACATCTGATCTAGGAGAAGCCACGATAAAGGATGGGAGTTAGGCTTTGGCTAAAGGTTGCTTCGAGGTAGACGGTGCCGAGAAGAAGAGCCAGACTTCTACACCATCTCCACGCCATTGCTGATATGAAGATTAAGAGTTTTATTTATTTATTTTTTATTTAATTATTATATTTGAATTTTGAGTTTTAATTTTAATATAAAATTTAGTTTATTGCTCTTTTAATTTTTATTTTTTTTATAATTTTTGCTCTTTTAATTCTGCTTTATTTTAATTGCTCTTTAATTTCTTCTTGCAAGTAGATGCTAGGATCTAAATAGTAGATCTTAGTACCAAAATTTAATTTTTTATATTATTTAAATTTTATAATTTTATTTTTTGACTTAAATTTTAATTCTAAATATTTTCTTCTTTCATAAAAAATTAAAGATTTTAAAATTAAATCACCGCCTTCCTATGGATTTGACCCGACTTGCTACTATCTACGAGCTCTTAACTATTTTGAAAGAAGTCGGACTAAACTGATAATTACATTATTTTAATGATGATATTGCGATTTATCAAATTTTTGGTACAGTTGCTGGGGAGGCATAAAAAAAAAAATCTAAAATTTTTGATCTCTTTGATTTTTCTTTTTATTATATCTACTAATTTTTTTATATTTTGTAGATAAAAAAAAGGAACAAAAAGATTAGGACAAGGAAGAAACTTCCAATCTTATTTGGTGAGATCAATCCTAAAACCTAATTTTTTTTATTTTTAAATTAATTAAAAATTATCTACTTAAATCTAATTAAGAATCTTATAACAAGATTAGAAATCCTAACTGCTTAGAGCATGCATCATATTAGTTTGATTTTTTTTATTATTTTGGTGATTGCTGGAGGCAAGGTAAGCTTCTAAAAATTAATTAATTACATGCGTCTAATTTAAATTGCATAGAACCCTTTGATCAAATTTTTTTTTTTTGTGCATATTCATATTAAATCGAATTAAGGGCACAACCCAATTAAACAAGATAAGGTGGAGATTTGATCATCCTTTCTTAGCCCACAAACAACCAACCAGCATTCTACATTGACCTAAGTCTTTAAAATTAAAATCAATTAGACATCAGTTCGAGGAACTTGAGCTCAATAGGATAAGAAATTCTAAAAGTTGAACCGGATGAGAGTTAGTCAATTTAATTGATGTCTAGGCAAGTGGTTCAGGGATGACTGGATCCGAAGGAAGGTGGTTACTTAATTGATTCCGTTAGCTAACTTGGCTAAGCATAATTGATGTCTAAGGCAAGCAACTGGGGGACCCCCACCGACCTTACACTTATCTGGCTAGTTGATTGGTTGATTATTTACTTGGAGGGCTTGAAGATGATCTTGGCAGTTAGGAGCTATCTAGATCTAGGACAACCTTAGTCAGGATTATTTGCCTAACTTGTCTGCTACTTAACATCAAACATAAATATAATTAATTCTTCTCTATTGTCTCTAGATTCAGGACTCCTTAGGACCCTTCTTTAGAAGTCTCTTCTTTCTTTTTTCTTTTCTTCTCTTTAAAAAAATATATAATAAAATAAAAATAATATATATATATATATATTATATAAAAAAATTTACACATTGGGGTTGCACTAGTATATGCAAGATAGAAATCGCTATTACCTGACCTAGTTGAACTCAATCCTGAAATTGAACGACTGATTCATATAAAACGAAAAAATCAAATGGCTGGAAATCATGGAAAACCACCTAAGCAGATGAAGAAATATTTTATTTCTTCCATCTTTAACCCATCGACTTGTATCCACCTACCAGATGTCCCTACTAGCTATTATGAAATCAAGTCAACCACAATCCAGATGCACCCATCCTTCTATGGAAACACCAATGAAGATCCTTACAAACATCTGGATGAATTCTTAGAAATCTGCTCTATTGTAAAAATTCAAAATATTTTTGATGATGCCTTTAGACTGACCTTGTTCCCTTTCTCATTAAAAGATAAAGCCAAGTATTGGCTTGGCACAATAGGGAATTCAATTCAAACATGGGCAGAGATGCAACATGCATTCCTTAAGAAATTTTATCCCATAGGTCGAACCAATACTATGAGGCAAGCTATCATTGGATTTGCTCAACTTTCAGGGGAACAAATTCATGAATCATGGGAAAGACTTAAGGAACTTCTTAAAAAATGCCCACACCATGGTCTATCTAAGTGACAAATTGTTCAGGCTTTCTATGGAGGATTAGGAGAATAATATAGATAAATGACAGATGCATCCTGTGGAGGTGCATTCATGAGCAAAAGTGAGGATGGAGCTTACACACTATTTGAAACTCTAAGTGAAAATTTGATTAACCATGCCTCACTATCCTCTTATGAAAGATCAATTTCTCATCAAAAATAAGTAGGAATGTATGAGATCAAACATCCAGAACCTAGTTCTAGGGCCGACCTGAACCTAATAGCCTAAAAGTTAGATAAAGTCGACCTTATTGCCTAGACATTAGATCAATTTCTGAACCTAGATCAACAAACTCCTGCACAATACATACCACCTTCCAATTATTAGGAGATTTGTTCTATTTGTGCTAGCCCAACCCATAATGTGAGTGAATGTCCTACGGCTACACAATTCCTACCCTTCATCCAAGAACAAGTTCAAGCTGCTTAAGATTACTCCAAACTGATCAATGATCCATTTTTAAATACATATAACCCAGGCTAGAGAAATCACTCTAATTTTTCTTGGAAACCACAACAGGCTTAGGCTCAGACCCAAACTCCATCAGTGCAAAATTATTAGAATAGACCCCAATACCAGAACTATGCTTATAATAGAGATTAGCCTAGTTAGCCTAGTCAGCCTTCCCAGCCACCACATTATAATCAACCCTCATACCCACCTCCTCAACAGACCAATCTAGCCGATGATCGATTTAACTAGCTGCAATAATTAATCCTATCTTAACAACAATCCATCGCCAGGCAAGAAGCTCAAATAGGATAATTAGCTGAGTCTAGTATGAGGAAAGAACCAGGTTAGTTACCAAGTAAATCGATTACCAATCCTAAAAATTTCCCACCCAATATCTATCAACCACCTGGATTTAGTCATCGACCCATCGTCCCACCTAAGAATCCCCAATTAGAGAATGCCAAAGCAATTTTCGAACTTCAAAGTGGTAGGATTCTTAAGGACCCTTACCAAGATCAAGTGATAGAGGCTAGTACTGATGCTAGCCAAGAAAAAAATTCAGAAGAAAATGTTAGTATTGAAGCTAACCACATAAAAGAACCCGAGCCTAGAACTAGTACAGATATTGATTCTAATGAGATAGATAAAGAAAAGAGGAGAATAGATGAGTTATCCAAGACATATAAATCCAAAGCCCCATTCCCTCAAGCTTTAGAAGCAGGCTCATCTTGTAAAAAGCAAGAAAAACATAATGAAGAGTTAATGAAACTATTTAAACAAGTGCATATTAATCTACCCCTCCTCGATGCAATTCAACACGTCCTAGCCTACACTAAATTTCTCAAAGAATTTTGTATTCAAAAGAGTGAGCCACAAGCTAAAAGAATTATGTTGTCTGAGGATGTAAGCGCAGTCCTGTTAGATCCATTGTCTCAGAAAATGAAAGATCCTGGTGCTCCATTAATTTCATGTGTTATAGGAGGTATAATCTTTAACCGAGCATGATTAGACTTAGGAGCTAGTGTGAACCTACTTCCAACCTCTGTTTATGAGAAATTTGGGATAGGAGAACTTGAACCGACATCGGTTATTTTGCAACTTACCGATAGATCTATAAAAACACCACATGGTCTAATTGAGGATGTTTTGGTTAGGATTGATAAATGTTATTTTTTAGTAGACTTCCTCATACTTGATATGGAACCATCCCAAGAGCTGAACCAAAATCCCATAATTTTAGGTTGACCATTCCTAGCTACCGCCAATGCCAATATTAATTGTAAGACAGGAGCCATGGACATTTATTTTGGAGATCAAAAGTTAAGAATAAATATTTTTAATGCCTCTAAGCACACTCAAGAGGAGGAAGACTGCTTTGTAATCAATCAAATAGATGAGATAGTTGAATCTGATTCCTCCTTAGATTTACTCAAGAATGACCTTCTGAATAAACTTGTCAAAGAAATCCCAGATCAGGAGGTGAATGCCCTATTTGATTCACCTCATCCATCACATACATTATATTGGTCAATGAAAATCGAGCCCTTACCGGAGAAAAAAATTGAACCATTATGATCTTCAATTCAGGCCCCACCACAACTTCAACTAAATCCTTTACCTGAAATACTTAAGTATGTATTTCTAAGATTAGAGAAAATTCTGCTAGTGATCATTGCTTCTGACCTAACTCCTAAATAGGAAGATCAAGTAATAGATGTTTTGAAAACAATAAGAAGGCCATAGATTGGACTGTCGTCGATTTAAAAGGCATTAGTCTATCAATATGCATGCACAATATTTATATTGAAGATAATGCCAAACCAACTCGAGAAATGCAAAGATGACTCAACCCTAATATGCAAGAAGTAGTCAAGAAAGAGGTAATTAAATGGTTAGATGTGGATATTATTTATCCTATTTCTGACGGCCATTGGGTGAGTCCTACACAAGTTGTTCCAAAAAAATTTGAACTCACGATTATCCACACTAACCATGAGGATCTAGTACCTATGCGACTTTCGACTGGATGGCGTATCTGTATAGACTATAGAAAACTCAATATAGCTATTTGAAAAGATCACTTCCCATTACCCTTTATTGACCAAATTTTAAGACCACTTTTAAAACTCAATATGCTAGTAGAACTCTGAATGAAGCACAAATAAATTATACTACAACTAAAAAAAAGTTACTAGCCATAGTGTTTGTCTTAGAAAAATTTAGATCATATCTATTAGGATAAAAAATCATGGTATATTCAGATCATTCAGCTTTGAGATACCTGCTCTCAAAGAAAGATACTAAACCACGACTGATTAAATGGATTTTATTACTACAAGAATTTGATATAGAAATTTGAGATAAGAGAGGATCTGAAAATGCTATAGCAGACCATCTATCTAGGATCCTAGTCAAGGATACTAAACCTACATTAATCGAAGAATCTTTTTTAGATAAACAATTGTTGGTAGTTTCACATGCAAAGGCCCCTTGGTTTGTAGATATTGTAAATTACTTAGTTGTAGGATAAATTCCTGATGGCTGGTCTAAGAATGAAAAGGATCGGTTCTTTGCTCAAATCAAATATCATTTTTGGAAAGATCTTAAGCTTTTTAGAATTTGTACTAACCAAATCATTTGTAGATGTATTCTTGAGTCTGAACAGTTGAGTATCTTACAATTATATCATACTCTTGCTTGTGGAGGATATTTTTCTAAAAGAAAAACTGCGGCCAAAGTATTGTACAGTGGTTTTTACTAGCCTACATTGTTTAAGAATGCCTATATTTTTAGCCAAGAGTGTCTTAAGTGTTAGGCCTTAAGAAATATTTCAAAGAAAGACATGATGCCTTTAAACCCTATTTTGGTAGTTAAAATTTTTGATGTATGGAAAATTGATTTTATGGGACCTTTTCCACCCTCCAATGGTTTTGAATATATTTTGGTGGCTGTCAATTATGTTTCTAAATGGATTGAGGCAATGGCAATACGAACCAATGATCATAAAGTAGTCTTAAATTTATTCAAAAGAATATCTTTTCTAGGTTTGGATTTTCACGTGCCATTATTAGCGATGGAGGTACCCACTTCACAAACTACCAGTTCCGAACGTTGTTACGAAAATATGGGATGACACATAAGATAAATACACCATACCATCCGCAAACAAGGGGCCAAGTAGAAGTATCCAATAGGGAGATTAAGAATATCTTACAAAAGACTATTAGGTCGGATCAAAAAGATTGATCAGATTGATTAGATGATGCATTATGGGCCTATAAGATAGCTTATAAAATACCTATTGGAATGTCTCCTTATAGATTGATCTATGAAAAAGCATGTCACCTTTCGGTAGAACTTGAAAATAAAGCATATTGGGCAATGAAGTAATTAAATTTTGATCCAAATCAAGCTGGTTCTAATCGGATGTTATAATTGACCGAATTAGATGAATTAAGGCAAGAAGCTTATGAAAATTCAAAAATCTACAAAGAAAAAATGAAAGCCTTTCATGATAAACACATTTCAAGAGAAAACTTTGAACCAAATCAACAAGTTTGGTTATTTAACTTAAGGCTCTGATTATTTGATGAAAAATTAATATCTAAATGAGATAGACCTTATATAGTCAATCAAGTGTGCCCATATGGTGTAATTAAACTCTTTGATCCTAGATCTAAGAATTTCTTTAAGGTAAATGGTCAAAAGCTTAAACCATATATTGAAGGGATATCATTAAACCGAACCATTAACCAAACAATATTAATAGACCCATAATGAATTGAGCTACATTGTGTCTGGCTGAAGATAATAAACTTAGCGCTTGTTGGAAGGCAACCCAATATTTAGTTTTCTTGCATCTAATTTTAGTTTACTTTCTTTTCAGGTCATCTTAAATAAAGTTGGAGGAAGAGCTTAAATTTTCAAAATCACATGCTGGACAAATAATTTTTTTTTTATATCCTTCTATTTTTTCTTTTCCATTGAGGATAATGTCAATTAAGTTGGAGGATAGAAAAAATATAAAAAAATAATAAAATAAAAAAAATAAAAATTTTATTTTTTAAATAAAATTTTAAAATAATAATAATAATAAAACTTTTGAATAAATCTTATTTTAGGAAAGAAAATCTTAAGCAAAATAGATTAAAAAAAGTAATAAAGTATTTGCTAATGACTGTAGCGAGTCAAGAAGTAGATTAGTTGGTCAGACTTTTAGCAACCTAGTTAGATCATTTAAAGGCTATCAGCACTTCAAATTGCACATACACACTAATGAAGTAAAGTAAGTATTGATTATAAGGCTAACTAAGGATTCAATTATCACTAAAAAATTAGTAATTAATATATATCTTAATTAAAAAAATTTGAATTTAAGAAAAGAGCTACCTATCCAAAATAAAAGTGCAAAAGATAGAGTATATGTGGATTGCCCTAAGCTTAGTAACTAGGTTTCTGCACTTAAGTCAAGTGTGGAGATTCACGTCAAATGATGGAGGAAAGGCCAGGATGCTCAGCACGTAAAAAAAAAAAAAAGAGAGGTAGTGTGAAAGCTACCTTAATTCATGCACTCACCATTGGGGGTGTATAGAAAATTAACTAAAATAAGTGATAATAGAAGATACATTTGTCGTTTAAATTAACACCCAAATACTAAGTTAGACTTTATAAATATAAGTGCTGAAGATTTTTGGATGAACTCTAAAAGAAGTTTCTCATTAATTTGACCATAAAATTTACTTTTGAAACTCAATAGTGATACTATCTAAACTTTTGATCTTAAATCCTAAAGCTATTTTGTGAAGGAGCATCTCAATGAAACATGGTAATTAATCTAGACTAGTATGACATTGCTAAGGGACTAGTAATGAGTAAGTTGGGGGGTGCGATAATATCATAAATTTATTAATAAAAATATTAATTTATTAATTAATTTATAATTATTTTTTAAGAATTAATATTTTTATTAATTTAAATAAAGAAAATAAATTCATCAATAAAAAGATCTTATTTTTCTAATTATAATGAAATAAATTTGAAGTCAATCTAATTTAAAATAAATTTAATATGAATTTTTAAAAAAATAAAAATAAAATAAAAATAAAAATTAAAGAAAAAAATGGCTCAGTCGGCTCAAACCATCATGCCATATCAGTCAGCACGTCCAACTGTGCCAAGCCAAGCCACCAAGCCACTATCAGTCGGTGCACCCAGCTAGCCGACCCAAAAAGTGAAGCCAGCCCACCTTCAAAGCCCAGCCCACGCGTGCTAGCCCACCAGCCTCTATTTGGTCCATGAAATAGTGTAGACTACTAGCTTAGCGATAACCAGTGAATTAGGAAATGCCACGTGGTAGACCAAGATCTCTAAGAGGTTTACAGCATTTTTGTCATGGCGCACGGGGTATTCTTGTGATTTCACTCATCGAAATATGCATGCCGATTGGTTGCGGTGTGCGGTGTGGCCGGTCCACGTGCTCCATGAGAATAGTAAGTGCATGATTGGACGGTTGCAGTTGTTTGCAATCAAGATCGAATGGTGGTGGTTGGTTCTAAGTTCAATTCAAACTCTATCAGCTTCATCTATGTCATCGGACGGCAGCGCTCACATCTAGCTTTGATCCAATGGTTCAGAATGCTCTTGATGGTGATTAGGACAGCCAGGCATGTGGTCAATGGCCTAATTTCCTCCATCAATGCACGATCAATGGCCAGAATATTTTCTGACTCGATTTGGGCTAATAAAACTCCATTTTTGGTATTTCTTGAAGCCTTGGATTACTATCTGATGGCCAGAACATGCAGAGACTTCACAAGACCTTTGATCCAACAATTTTCTACTATTTTTTTCAACAAACATGGATCTATACTCCTCTTTAATCCCACATTGCCTGATAACAAAGTTTTCAGCCCTCCAGTAGTTATAAAAAGACCCTAGAGCCCTAAAGGTCAAGCATCTAATCTAGGAGAAGCCACGGTCAAGGCTGGGAGTCAGGCTTTGGCTAAAGATTGCTTTGAGGTAGACGGTGCCGCGAAGAAGTGCCAGACTTCTGCACCATCTCCATGCCATTGCTGATATGAAGATTAAGAGTTTTTTAATTAATTTATTTTTTTATTATTATATTTGAATTTTGAGTTTTAATTTTAATGTAAAATTTAATTTATTGCTCTTTTAATTTCTATTTTTTTTATAATTTTTGCTCTTTTAATTTTGCTTTATTTTAATTACTCTTTAATTTCTTCTTGCAAGTAGATGCTAAGATCTAAATAGTAGATCTTAGTACCAAAATTTAATTTTTTATATTATTTAATTTCTATAATTTTATTTTTTGACTTAAATTTTAATTCCAAATCTCTTCTTCTTTCATAAAAAAATCAAAGATGTCAAAATTAAATCACTGCCTTCCTATGGATTCAACCCGACTTGCTACTATCTATGTGCTCTTAACTATTTTAAAAGAAGTTAGACTAAACTGATAATTATGGTATTTTAATGATGATATCATGATTTATCAAATATTTCAAATGACTCTGATTTATGCTTCATTAAATAGACATACCCATAGCTCAATAGATCGTCTGTGAAGTTTATGAAGTAAAAATATCTACTTCTAGCGCTTGTACTCATGGGTTCACATACATTAGTATGTACTAGACTAAGGAGTTTACCAGCTCGCTCACCTTTTTCAATAAAAAGTGACTTGATCATCTTACCAAGAAGACAGGACTCACAGGTCAGAAGTGATTCATAATCACTAACTTCAAGAATTTCTTCTTGAGCCAACTTATTTATTCTATTCTTGTTGATGTGACCTAGCCTAAAATTCCAAATGTAGATATCTGACACTTCGTCTATTCTAGAATGTTTACCGGAGGTTTGGACTATGTTAACAGGCTGTGATAATAGATAAATTTTGTTATTGAATTATCTAATGCAAACTGTAACACCATTCAAAATGATATCATAAAAAATTATTTTTATTAAAAATTGATAATTGTTCTTGGCCAAAAGGCCTACAGAAATTACATTCAATAAAAAACTTGGACAAAAGTGACAATCACTAAGAATAACACTATGAGAATTGATTACAAGGTTCATGATTCCTAAAGCTAGAACTGAAACTTGACTTTCATCTTTAACGTTCAGAAATCTCTCATCTTCATCAAATCTCCTACTGACCTACAAACCCTGCATCAAATTATAAATATGATAAGGGCTTTCGATATCTAATACCTAGACAGTAGTATCATAAATTGAGAAGTTGCAAGATGTTATCATATAATTACCTTGTCCAGCAACTACTTGCTTCTTTCTTGGCCTATTCGAATTTAGAGAGGCAATGTATTGAGGATAATTTCTTTTCTAATGCCCCTACTTCTTGCAAAAGAAGCACTCTACCTAGCTTTAGTCAGGCTTGTGCTTCTTGGTCTGATCTTGTGCAATTGTCCCAACATACGACTGCACCTTTTTATTATTCTTCTTCTTATTCTTCTTCTTTTTCTTAAAGGATCGATCAGAAGAAAATCCTCCCGCTACATTCACCGACTCCTTATGGAGCTAGTGATCCTATAGGATCGATCAGAAGAAAATTCTTCTCAAGGTTCTGCAGCAATCCCAATAAGCCATGATAGTTCACTACATGCTTTATCATTCTAAAATGAGTAAGGAAGGAAAGGAAGGACTTGGGCAAAGAATTAAGGATTGCATCCTTACCGAGTTGCTCATGTAGGGGAAAGCCCAGCTTATTCAAATGCTTAATCATCTCGATCATGTACAATACATAATCGATGACTGATGCCCCATCCTTCATTTGAGCATTAAAAATGACACAGCTAGTCTTGTGCCTCTCAACATCGTCAGGCGTACCAAAGGAGTCGTTCAACTTTTTAAGCATCTCCTATGGCTGGGCATTTTGAAACCTATAGCTAAACTCATTATTTATTGCCGCCAACATAATACACCAAACGATAATGCAATCGTTGAGCCACTTCTGGTAAGTATCTCTGACCGTGCCTCTTGCATTTGGAGCTGGCTCCTCAGGTGCAGGATCCATTAGAATATACAGGATCCGTTCATGCTCTAGGATGATCTTTAACTTTCAATATCAACCATCAAAGTTAGGTTCCATAAGTTTGTCATTGTCTAAAAATGATCGGAGCGACATGATAGTGGCTATTTCAACAAAAAAGAAAACCAAACCTAATTAGTATATGAATTATTTATCCTAAAGATTTTGATTTTAGTCTAAAAGTTCTTCCACTATTTTATTCAAACTGGTAGCCTCTACCTCCAATTTAAGGAATTATCCCTAATTTCTTAGTGGGTACTAGAATCCACAAAGACTACATACGAGGCTAACTTTGGTTGGTCAACCCATGTGCACCTATGGGTAGGTTCATAACCAATTGTTTCACCAAATAATTTTTAGTAATTTAATTTTTTACTCTGAAAGTCTAATCAATAGACTTTGGCCTCTACTAAAAAAATTCAGTTAGGTCCAACCATTAATATGACCATAATTGGTGCATCAGAGCAACAAATGATCAGGCCCATCTTTGGCCGGCCAACCTGACCACCATTAGAAAGACATGACTAAATCATCATATTATGATTGATAATTTTATTAGTCAATAAGCACCAGATCTTTGGACCTTCAATGATTATTAAATCAATGCACCCATTATCATGCAACTTAATGGAAGGTTATGACTTAGTTATCACCATAACTTTATCATTTTAAGGATCTAATAATTTTAAAGAATTTTATTAATTAATTTTGAAAAAAATAGACTAGCTAGTTTGGATCCTCCCACTGACTTCATCAAGTTAGATAAAAAAAAAGGACCTAATTCAAGCCAGCATTAGGAGCACCTAAATCAGTCAAACTGATTTACTTAATTGATATAGGTGAGCCCAAATCACTAAGTGGTCTAATCAAAATCTAATTCACTAGGATATCCAGGTAAGTGAGATTGGTGTAAGGGATATGCCATTAACTCATCAAAGATTGAATTGATGCAAGTAGCTCCCAATTAAAAACTACTGGTCTGAGTTGCCAAACTTATCTTAGACACCATCCGATTCATTAGTTTCAATTTGACCAACCTAGCAATTTTAGGTTCAACTGTGTAGCCACGAATCAAGTCCATTTGGTCCTCATTAAAGGCATGGGCTTGACCAACTACAAGTATTATAATTTGGTCTAAAGAGTCCTTAACCTAATCTAAATCAATATTTGATTAGATTTGATCAATTACTCTAATTTAGTCTATTCTTTAACTAACCTTAGGTCTAATCCAATTAATGGACCTAATTCGACTAACCCAATAATCCACATTTTATGATCAATGACTTAGGATCTTCAAATCATAATTCTAGATCCTAATTCATCATACTTAATTCTCAATTATGTTTAAGGTTGAGAGTTGGGGTTCGGCATTTTGAAAGAATTTTTCAAAATTTTTGAAAGGTTCTTTACATCCTAGCACTATTTCACTAAATAGGTCGACTCATTTCAAAAATGGGTCAGCTTATTTCATAAACAAGCATTAGATATAGGTTTGATTTCATAAAATTAGCCATTTTAAACATTCAGTAAACTTCTTAGTTGAGCTGGCTCGGATCCCATCCAAGCTAGCTTGAGCAAAAGCCAAGCTGGCTCAGTTCCTGAGACAGTCGGCTCAGGCTAAAGGTTGAAAGGCCATCATTTCCATTGGATAGGCTTGGATCCAATCCGAGTCAGCCCGAATTAAAGTTGAGCTAGCTCGGTTCCTCATTGAGCTAGCTAGAGCATCAATCCAAAAATCATATCATGGCTGGCATGTTGGTCGAGCTGGCTCGATTTTTGAGCGAGCCGGCTCAACCAACGAACAGAACCTTCCTAAGATCCATTCAGGTTTAATCTAAAACTATGTACTCTACAAAAAAATTATGAAATTATTTAGATCTAATCTAAATACTAATTCATGATAAAATTTAGATTAAACATTTCAAACATACCATAAAAATTATTAGATTTAATCTAAAATTTTTATGATCAATTTTATAGATCGTAATGTACCAGGACAACCTCTCTACTGTAAAGGATAAACTTTACAACAGGACAACCTACAGTCTGTGCGATAATCAATTTTATTTTTTAGATTATATTATTATTTGATCTAATTTAAAAATAATCTAAATCATACATATATAATACATCAAATAACCTGCTGCTCTGATACCAAAGCTCTACTTTCAAAATTTCTTTTCAAAAAAATATATGTAGTGAAAACTATTATTAATCAAATTAATAATAAGATCTATAGATCTAATCTAAAAAATTATATACCCTACAGGATCTAATGTATCATATATGCATGCATATCTAAAAATAAAAACAATAACTGCAGTAAACTATTTTTACTGTTCTATGTGTTCAGAATACATTACCTGGTGTGGGTAGTCGATCACCCTAATCCAAATATTGCTGGAGAGATCCACTCAATGCAATGCAACCACGCAATGCATCTGGCCTCCATGGATCATCCACATGAGGCCTTGGTTTCGATCGGCTCCTTTCGAGTGCTAGCTCGACGTAGGAATTCTTTGATCGCTGATTTAGATCGAACTGATTCGATCTGCCTCCAACAATTTTGGATGCTCTAGAAAATTACCAGAGGTAAGGGAGAGGTAGAGGAAGGTCTCTCAAGAGTCACATGATTTTGTGATGCTCACAGGTCACATTCTCTTTTCCCAAAACCTAGACTAAAAACCTAGGGCAGTACTCACCTAGAACCCTGTGCAACACTCTTTCTAAAATTTCTCTCAGAAAACTCTTCATGCTTTTCATGTACAATAGGGTAGACTTCATGAAGAAGGACTTCTCTCTTAGATTCATCACATGCCCCTTCACAAAACTTCTTTTAATCTACACCAAATAGTGTAGAGAGCGCGTGGAGGGATAAAGATCAAGTGGTTGCTTATTCGAATTCAAACTTCATTTGAATTCAAATAGTAACCATCTGATTTTATCCACTTAAGGATGTGAGAAGGAAGGGCATGCGCCCTCTTGTGCATGGATTTCTTCATGAGAATTCTCAATTCTCATGGAGAAAAGGTGATAGTAATGGTGAACAGGACAGAAGCATGAATTTCAAAGCAAAAATATGAAATCATACAAACCAAACCCGAACCCTAAGACCACCTTATTAGCAATTAAATCATATAACATACATTTGTAATATAAAAGTAAGTATTAGAAAATACCTCTAATCATTTAACCCTAAATTGTCCCTAATTGCCGACAGTAGTCCATCAGGGGTTTCACCAGGTGCCCACGTGTTCACCCTCCAACGTTGATCCACACTGAGACTTGATCAAGACACCAGCACCTCTGATTTGTATAATTAAAATTTTAATAATAAAAACTTTAATTAAATGGGCAAGACCTTCCTTAGCCTTTTTGTCACCTTCCTTGCCTTTTCTTACCTCTCTTTCTTTTTTCTTGTCTTCTTAATTTTTTCTACCTAATCTCTTTGTCTTAAAATGACTTCTTATCCTTATAAGGACAAGATTTGGATAAGAGAAGGGAAGAAAAAAAATTGGACAATAAAAAATACTTGTAAGAAAGAAAGATAATTTTCACTTTTCTCGGACTCTTGGTGCGCACCCTTATTTATAATGTATGTAAGGATGCCAACACATTTTCTCGCACCCTTTCAAAATATTATCTCATGTCCCTTCAGCCAATCTCATGCCTCATCATATAATAACATCATGTAGACTTAGTCCAAGAGGTGCTTTAAAGCAGAAGGACTCTCGAGCTAATTCTACGTAAGTTATTTATGAAGAGTCGTGGGATTTCATTCTTGGCACCATCATTTTCATCCATTAGATCAGATAAAAAGGCCATCCAATGGCTTTAAAATGGGACGCCCATTCAGCAGGAAGGTGTGGGATGAACTTTGAATAGTCAAAGTCCCAAGGGACTTTGACTTGGTCCAAGAGGCATCAAGGATGAGAGGGCGGCAAGGAGTCTTGGGCGGCAAGTATTCCTAGGTGACAAAGAGTCCCTTCTCAAAACAATAACGGAGTATTTCATCTACAGAAGGACTCTTCTACATCCCATATTGGATGTCCATGCTTATTTAAAAAATTTATGCGACATAATAAATGGGAAAAGTCAAAGAAGGTAGGCGCCAACTAATTCCATGCACCAAAAATTCTTTGCGCAAGAATGACTTTCCATATGCAAGAGAGAGACTCTCTGGCACATGGGATTTAGGTATGTGGCACCCCAACTAATGCCCAATCAGTCTAGGTTAATTCAATTCAAGACCAAATCCTATTTGGCTTAAATTGGACCTTAATTAGCCCAAATTGGAAGCCGATTTGAATCCAATTCGAATCTAGGTGCTAGGGTTTGCTACATGTGCTAGCATGTTCATCTTGCAAACATGGTCTAATCCAATTAGATCCTTAATCAATTCTCTTTGCGTGTGACCCATTGGGTTCCACATCTAACCAGCAGTGAGTCTGGGTGTGATTTGACCTAATCTGGTTAGAACTCAACCAAACTGATTTAGGTCAAAACTAGCCAACCCAATTTGACTTAATTTAGAATACTTTCTAATTTAATGATCAAATTAAAATTTTAATTTGATCAAACCCACAAGACATGATTGACATCTAGCAACATATCGTGACTTTTCGAAAGATATAAAATTTTGATGAAAATTCCAAAAATATCCTTTAGTGAAAATTACCATGCAACTAGATCCTTCGATCTCCCTGCATCCTGAATATGACTCTGGGTATGAAAATATGTCAATCCCAATATCATATTCATTTCTCTTTCAATCTTATGATGATGATTCATTTAATAAAACATTAGAAACCATTTCTAATTTTCATCATGCTTTGATCAAAGTCTTTCTGAATCATCATTTGTTTGAAGCAAGTAGGATGCTATTTCCTCTTACCAGAAGTGATCGATTCCATATTAACCTACTCACAACCTTCATATATATAATCTACCATATCTAGATCATTCCGTACATAATTGAGTCATGAATAAGTATGAACCAAAATATGGATTTATATATATAAGATTCTATGGTAGTTTCAGGTCAAAGGATTACATGCACAAATTCCACTATGAGAACCATCTATTGACATGTAGATAAGACTCCATTAGATATTCTCGATTTGGATCAATTCAGTGAACTCATTCTCTAATGAGCACCCATATTCTTGTATTAGTGTCATACATAAGTTATTGTGAGATCAATCACCCTTTCAATCGAGCATACAAAGAATGTGCTAGTGTTACCGAAAAACATTGATCCCTAACTCAATGTTCCATCGACTAGGAATATTTAAATTAGGATTTTAAGATTTTAGGTCTCACTGGTATGATCTCATCATAATCCTAAAATCATAGTCCTAATTTATGGGGTTCATCATAATCTTAAATAAATCATAACCTACTCACAACCTTCACATATATAATCTACCATATCCAGATCATCCCGTACATAACTAAGTCATGAATGAGTATGAACCAAAATATGGATTTATATATATAAGATTCTATGATAGTTTTAGGTCAAAAGATTACATGCACAAATTCTACTATGAGAATCATCTATTGACATGTAGATAAGACTCCATTAGATATTCTCAATTTGGATCAATTCAGTGAACTCATTCTCTAATGAGCACCCACGTTCTTGTATTAGTATCATACATAAGTTATTGTGAGATCAATCACCCTCTCAATCGAGCATACAAAGAATGTGCTAGTCTTATCGAAAAACATTGATCCCTAACTCAATGTCCCATCGACTAGGAATATTTAAATTAGGGTTTTAAGATTTTAGGTCTCACTAGTATGATCTCATCATAATCCTAAAATCATAGCCCTAATTTATGGGATTCATCATAATCTTAAATAAATAATAAGACACTGCATATGATGAAATAAATATGCCTTTATTTATTTAAAAAAATGTCATTACATGAGTTTGGAAGACAAAGAACAGTCCCAAAAATTGATTGGCTTGAGGGCATATTCCTTTCAATCTCCCACTTGCACTAAAGCCAATCGCCCTTATATTTTAATCCCATACAATCAAGGTGGCGATCAAACAGTTGCAGTGGTAAAGCCTTAGTGAATGGGTCTGCTATGTTGTTCTTTGTGTCAACTCGTTCTATGACTACATCTTGTCTTTCAATAATTTCACGAACGAGATGGAAGCATCTCAGAATGTGTTTGGATTTATGATGAGACCTTGGTTCCTTTGCTTGAGCAACAGCTCCAGTATTATCACAGTAAAGTGGTACTGGATTCTCAATTTTCAGGAATAACATCCTAATTCAGTGATGAACTTCTTCATCCAGACAGCTTCCTTGGCGGCTTCACTTACAGCTATGTATTCTGCTTCTAGTGGTTGAGTCAGCTACAGTTGGCTGCTTAGTACTCTTCCAACTTACTGCTCCACCGTTCAGAGTAAAGACATATCCTGAAATGGATTTGCTATCATCTGGGTCTGATTGAAAACTAGAGTCAGAATATGCTTCTAGTTTAAGATCAGAACCACCATATACTAGAAAAATATCTTTAGTCCTTCTCAAGTACTTAAGAATATTTTTCACAGCTTTTCAATGATCCTCTCCTGGATCAGCTTGAAATCTACTTGCAATGCCTAAAGCATAAGCAACATCAGGCCTTGTACATAACATGGCATACATTATTGATCCAACAGCCGAAGCATAAGGAATAGAACTCATTCTATTTCTCTCTTCAGGTGTCTTTGGAGACATCTTTTTAGAGAGATGTATGCCTTGACTCATGGGTAAGTAACCTCTTTTACTCCCATCCATACTGAATCTTTTCAGTATTAAGTCAATGTACCTTAGATTGGGACAAGCCTAGCATCCTCTTAGATCTATCTCTATAGATCTTTATTCCTAGTATATAGGATGCTTCTCCCAAATCTTTCATGAAAAACTTATTTGATAGCCATAATTTGACTGATTGTAACATTGGGATATCATTCCCAATGAGGAGTATGTCATCTACATACAGAACCAAGAAGACTATGGTTCTCCCACTAGTTTTCTTGTACACACATGGTTCATCCACATTCTTGATAAAACCAAACTCTTTTACTGTTTCATCAAAATGGATGTTCCAACTCCTTGATGCTTGCTTTAATCCATAAATGGATCTCTTAAGCTTGCATACCTGATTTGGTCTCTCATTTGACTCAAATCCCTCTGGCTGTGACATATAGACTTCCTCCTCAAGGAAACCATTAAGGAAGGCAGTCTTTACATCCATTTGCCATATTTCATAGTCGTGGTATGCTGCTATGGCAAGCATAATCCGAATAGATTTGAGCATGGCAACAGGTGAAAATGTTTCATCATAATCAATCCCCTGTTTTTGCCTAAAACCCTTAGCCACCA
This sequence comes from Cocos nucifera, assembly GCA_006176705.1. Lineage (NCBI taxonomy): Eukaryota > Viridiplantae > Streptophyta > Magnoliopsida > Arecales > Arecaceae > Cocos > Cocos nucifera. Next base: position 2,711 of record QRFJ01002809.1, on the reverse strand, counting down.
ATCTGGCCTTATAGGTTTCAATTTGACCATCAGCTCCAATCTTTTTCTTAAAAATCCATTTGCATCCAATAGGGTTTATATCCTCTGGTGCATCCACCAAAGTCCATACTTTGTTGGTGTGCATGGATTCCATTTTGGATTGCATGGCAGCCAGCCATTTGTAAGAGTCCTTACTTTTGACTGCTTCCATATAGGTCAGAGGTTCGTCATTCTTCAATGACTTGGGCTTCATTGTTCTCAATAATGAACCCATACCTCACAGGTGTATTTCATACTCTTTTAGACCTATGGATAGGAGTTATGTGTTCTGGTTCTTTTATGTGATTATTTGGTTGAAGAAATTTCTATTTGTTTTTCTTGAACTTCACTAAGTTCAATATTTCTGCCACTGCCCTTTTCTAGGATAAATTCTTTTTCCATGAAAAGTGGCATGCCTACTTACAAATACCTTTTGTTCAGTAGGATGGTAGAATAAATATCCTATACTATTTCTAGGATATCCTATAAATAGACATCTGTCTGATCTAGCATCAAGTTTATGTCCAAAATTTTTTTTGACATAATGCTGGACAACCCCATATCTTAAGATACTTAAGATTAGATTTCTTACTTCTCCATATGTCATATGGAGTACTAGATACAGATTTAGAAGGTACTCTATTCAAGATGTAAATTATAGTCTCCAGAGCATGACCCCAGAAGAAAATAGGTAATTCAGTGAAGCACATCATGGACCGTACCATATCTAATAAGGTATGATTTTTTCTTTCGGCTACACCATTTAATTATGGTGTATAAGGAGGTGTCCATTCAGAGAGAATCTCTTTAACTTTAAGATAGTCTAGAAACTCACTAGATAAGTATTCTCCTTCCCGATCAGATCGAAGGATTTTTATACATTGTCCAGTTTGTTTTTCGACCATACTTTGATACTCTTTAAATTTATCAAAGGCTTCTGATTTGTGTTTCATAAGATACACATATCCAAACCTAGATAAATCATCAGTGAATGTTATAAAATAAGAGTATCCTCCTCTGGCTTGAGTTGTCATAGGACCACATACATCCGTATGTACAAGTCCTAATAACTCATTTGTCCTTTCTCCATGTCCACTAAATGGAATCTTGGTCATTTTACCCATGAGGCATGATTCACAAGTTCCCAATGATTCATAATCAAAAGGATCAAAGAACTTTTCTTTGTATAACTTGTTAATCCTAGCCTCACTAATATGACCTAATCGACAATGCCAAAGTAAAGTATTATTTATGTCATCTCTCTTACATTTTCTATTTTCATCAATATGAAATATATTATCATCCAAACATAGAGTCAACAAACCATTGCTAAATATGCCAAAACAAATATTTTCATTAGAATATTTGATCGAGCAACCTTCGCTCGTTACATTAAGACTATAACCTTGTTTTAATAACAAGGGTATATAGGATATAGATATAATAATTATAATGATCTAGCAATAATAATAATTGTAAGCTCTAAGATCTTTTCATAAGGTACTTCAATATATTTGTTCCTACAGCTTCTGCTGGATAGACTTCTCCTCCAATCCATAGAGCTTGAAGTACCTTTCTTCAAACTCTTATTTTTTGCAGCCCTGCAAAGATTTATAGATATGAAAATCACAGTCATATCTAATACCAAGAATTTGAAATAAAAAATTTATGATAAATAGATATGTATCTCATATTACCTTTGGTGCATTATTTGCACCAGACTTCACGGTTGCAAGGAGCCTTGCAATTCTCTTCCAATGACTATTTTTGTAGTGAAATAGATCGTCTTGGAGATCTTCTCTTTTTCTTCTTATTTATACATCTTTATGTTCAACCTCTCTTGAACCCTTTTTGCCTGCTTTTCTTGGAGATCTCATCACAAAAGAAGAGAAGCTTATCCTCTTGATAGGCTTTCGCTATTTTGACATATTATAGCTCAACAGAAGAATTATTTGTTCATGTGATAGTTTACGACAAACTAGAAAATGATCCGAAGTGATTGTAGGATCAAATTCTGATTAACTCTCATCATAACAAACCTAATTGACTAATCGAGTGATTAGGTCAATTACATCAAAATATAATTTTGGTATGAATGTTCCTTTCTATCATTCTTCATGAAATAATTGCTTAGATATCTATATCTAGCATCTACTATGCTCTCATAAAGCTCTTTTAGATTGAGCAATATGATTGAGTCCATCCCATCATGCTGCCTCTATAATTCATTATTTCATAAAGCAGTATGATGCATTTGATTAGTAGGGAATCATTTTGCCAATCTTGTATGTGACTTATCTTATCTGTGCATCATTTCCTAATGGCTTAGGATCAGGGGCTCAAGAATATGATAGTTTTCTTGACTGAGTACTATTTTTAGGTTCTCAATCAGTCAACATAATTTGATCAGTCAATTTATTTGAATCCAAAGTTGAACGCAATAAAAGTGAAGAGCATTTTAATCACATAATAAAGAATAATATATAAGCAAAAACTCATGATGATAAACATAATTAATTTAGAATTTTAATTTAATTATATCTCTCACTATTTAATCAAAAATCATAACCCTCTTATTATTTTCTTAGTGAGAATAAGACCCTAATTCTTATAAAAGGTCTTATGGTTGCACAACAACCTGTTAAAGTTCAAAGGTAGGAAACTCTTTCCAATTGCATTTATGCAAACTTCTC
>QRFJ01002808.1:48379-86096 GCA_006176705.1 Cocos nucifera | reverse complement strand
GAACGTTAGATTCAATCGAGTGCTAGCACGATGTTCTTGAACCTAATTGAATCTCATTCAGATCAATTGAACTGGATCAGTTCAATTGATGATCACCAGATTCAAACCCTTATTTGTGTGATCCAGTTAGGTTCAGTTCTATATGATAATGGGATATGTCATGATCTCTATCATCGACATCATCGAAACTCCTTTCGATGGATCAAAACTCTTCTGATTCGAACAGCTAGAATGATCGATCATCTAAATCATTCTAATTGCTCCCAAAATCCACCAGTGACACCTAGCAGTATATGGTGGCAACCCATCAGATTTGAATGCGAACCTCTTGGTGCAGCTACCTGTGTGATTAAGTTCTTCTATCTTGAGCCCCGATCAGATTAGGGTTAAGGTGAACTCGTCAAACCCTAGTTTCTATCATATGATGTAATCATTCGATTCAAGTCCGATGTGAAAACCTAAATTGAAACTCTTTCTATTATTTCACTCTGCCATGGCCATGGGCTTCTGGACTTGATTCTCATGATCATCATAGGGCTGCTCCTCTACCATCAAGGTAGATAGATTCCATCTTGATGCAATCCAGTTCCTACAATGAACATGCTATAGCCAACATACACCTCGGGGTTCCGAATGGCTAGGAGATCGAGTTATGGTATAGTCAAACTATAACACCCTCAAGGTGAACTACCGATGCACCTTAGGTTAAAGAACCAGATACACCACTACAGCATCGAGTCAGTCATTGACGAGAAGGTAGACTTCCTAATGACTACTCGAGGTGGTCATGCTCAGTGCCCTCATTCTCTAACGAGTATCTATACTCTTGCTCTGGTGTCTCCACACCTATAGACTCAAGACTCATCTACTAAAGAGAAGCGATTGTACACCAACCTTCCAGATCAATCACCATCCTCGTGATGATCCTATGGTCGGGAGCATTTTATGAGTTAATAATGATTATTCATGTCTTAAATTTTTATCTCTTGAAAATATGAATTATCATTACCATTAACTCAAAGGATGTATCACAGACACTAAATACACATATGTGATAGAAACTAACCTATTTTATTAATTATAATCAAAATTATAATTTTATCCCTAGAAGTGTATTATAAGTGTCAGCCAATTCTGATTTCTAGGGCACATATATCTAACAATTGAGCTATCCAAGCCCGAACCTAATTTTATGAATATGTCTTAGATCTTAAATTCTTAATTTTAGACCTAACATATTTCATAATCTTAATTCTCAATTAAGTTTAGGGTTCACAAATAAAGTATGTAAATAAAATCCTAGGATTTTGTAGAAAATAAGTCTTGATTTCTGATTAAGGATGAACGCGCAGCATTCCTACACATCATAAAGACATCCTATCGAATGAAAGAAGAGGACATTTGAATCCTACTTATTCTTATGATCGGACGGCTAAGGAAAATATCTTAATCAGAAATGTAAAAAAAAACTATAAAACTAGTTAGATCTACATCATATATCTTATATATATAAAAATTGATCTAACTATAAACATATTTTGTATACATCTCATGTATCATATCATGCATGTTTTTAGATCTTAATTATCTCATAATTCATCTAAAAAATTAAATTTAAATTGATCTCATCAAAATAAATTCTATTCTGGATAATTATGTAGAACTATTCTACAACTAGTCTAAACATGCATGCATCATATCTCATATGAACCAAAAATTAAATAATTTTATTTTTTATTTTTTAGATCTTATTATAATATTTATAATATTAAAAAATAGTAAATAAATTAATCTAAAATTATAACTTAATTAAATTAAATTATGATCATGCAAGACTATACATTGAATAATTCTATTCTACAACTAGTCATACATCTTATAGAACTTAGATCTAAATTATTTAATTTTTATTTTTTTGATTTTAGATCTAATTATATCTCATGTGATATCTAAAATTATCTAATTATTAAATAAAAAATAAATTAAATTAGATCTAAATAATTTATAAGAACCTGGCTCTGATACCAGTTGAAGAAAAAACCTAGTTTCTCTGGTCAGGTTTGTTCAGATCTGATTGGATCAAGAGCGATACTTCAAATTTTTTTATTTTGAATCTAGATCAAATCTAAGATATTTTAGATCTAATTTGATAGATCTAATAAAATAAAATAAAAAATAAATTAAATCAGATTTAATTTTGTACCTTGTTGTTGGGTAATCAGATTATCTTGTGATGATCCTGTTGATTGCCTGAGGTTCTGGATCTAGCCATGCAAGTGCCTAGTCTCTAATAGTATCTACTCAGGTTAGATCTAGAGATCTTTTTCTTTTTTATGACTTCTCCAAATATTAGATCTGGATCTAATTTGGAGGATCTTCAAAACTCCTTTTGAAGATCGGGTATCGTCTCTTGCAGCAGTGCTGCCTTCTTCTTTTGTCGTCATCTTTCTCTTGCCTGGATCGCACCAAACTGGAGCCCAAATCCCGTTGGGCATGGCGAGGAGAGAGGAGACCTAAAGATGGCATGGAGGAGGGAGAGGGATAGCTTTGTGGCATGGGCAATGATCTAAGCTTTCTAAAACTAGGCATAGATAGGGTTTATATAGACCCTGCTGCACCATGTAGTACCACATCATCCCGACCAATCACGTCACTTCGTACAATCAGATCTAAATCTGATTGATGGGATGACATCATCTGATCTAATCAGATAAGAGCCCCTCTATATCATCCTTAGATGGTGCCTAAGACTGGTCAAACTTTAATCTTTGGCGCCACCTAGGTAGAAACCCCGAAGTAACTGGAGTCCCATCTGTATGGGACTCCAGGCACCTCTATCCATGGGCGCATGCCTACCTAGGCATGCACCTTTGGTCCACCTACTTTTTAGCAGGTTGACTGGTCCAAAATTAATCTTCTATGGGTGCAAGACACATGGGTAGATGTCTAAGTGTTAAAGGTCAATGTTTGATCAAAGTCAAAAGACAAGAATTAGCAGGTGACTGAAAATGGCAGATGTTGTCTCAAATTTATCTCATAAATTAAGACAATTCTTTTCTAACTTAGACAAATTTTAGTCAAACTAAGTAAAGGTACCTGAGTGAGCACAAACACATTTGGCTTATTCAAGACAACTTAAAATGATAATTGAAGGATAACATTAGGCTCAATCGTGTGCTAGCATAATTTTCTTGAGCCTAATTGAATCTTATTCAAATCAATTGAACTAGGCTAGTCTAATTGATGATATTCAGATCCAAACTCTTATTTGTGTGATTCAGTTAGGTTCAGTTTCATATAGTAATGAGATATGTCACGATCTCTATCATCGATATCACCAAAATACCTTCCGATGGATTAGAACTTTTCTGATTCAGACAACTAGAATGATCGATCATCCAAATTATTCTAATTGTTTCCAAAATCCACCAGTGACATCTAGCAGTATATGGTAGCAATCCATCAAACCTGAAAATGAACCTCTCGATGTAGCTATCTGTGTAATTAAGTTCTTCTATCTTGAGCCCCGATCAGATTAGGATTAAGGTGAACTCGTCAAACCCTAATTTCTATATTATGATTTAATCATTTGATTCAAGTCCGATGTGAAAACCTTAATAGAAATTCTTTTTATTATTTCACTCTGCCATGGTCATGGGCTTATGGACTTGATTCTTATGATCATCATAGGGCTGCTTCTCATCTACCGAGGTAGATAGATTTTCTCTTGGTGCAATCCAATTTCTACAATGAACATGCTATAGCCAACATACACCTTAGGATTTTGAATGGCTAGGAGATTGAGTGATGGTATAGTTAAACTATAACACCCTCACGGTGAACTATTGATGCACCTCAGATCAAAGAATCAGACACATCATTGCAGCTTCAAGCTAGTCATGGATGAGAAGATAGACTTTCTTATGACTGCTCGAGGTGGTCACGCTCAGTACCCTCATTTTCTAGTGAGTACCTATACTCTTGCTCCGGTGTCTCTACACCGTAGACTCAAGACTCATCTACTTTATAAAGAAGCGATTATACACCAATCTTTTGAATCAATCACTATCCTCATGATGATCCTACGGTCGGAAGCATTTTATGAGTTAATAATAAAAATTCATGTCTTGAATTTTCAACTCTTAAAAATAAGAATTATCATTACCATTAACTCAAGAGATGTATCATAGATACTAAATACACATTATGATAGAAAATAATCTATTTTATTATTTATAGTCAAAATTATAATTTTACCCTTAGAAGTGTATACAAGTGTCAACCAATTCTGGCTTCTAGGGCACACATATCTAACACTTCCATGGGTAAGACATCGCACCAAACATGATCCTGAGAAGAATGGAGCTGGATGAGAATACGACATCTAAGTTTGATGGGAATAGAGGAGGAATCTATCCAAGACACACAGTATGGGCTGGGATGATCTACATGAGCTAATCTTAATTGCTTAATCGTGTCGGTGGAGATGGCATTGAAATAGCTACCGCTATCAATGATCATCTTACAAATTTTATCGCTAAATTTTATGAAGATATGAAAAATAAAGGTCCTACGTCAATCTTCACTCTTCTTAGTTTGTGCTAGAACATGCCTAACGACTCCAAGCCTAAGGTCTAACTCTGGTGCAACAAAACTTAGAATTTTCTCAGTACTCTCAAACTACTCGACTAAGTCCAGATCAACTTCATGAACTTTCTTCTCAATATTTTCTAGAGTTTTCTCTTCTAATTTTTCCATAAATAACAATCGATTGGAACATTGTGCAGCAAAATGACCGTAACCATGGGACTTGAAGTAGTGGGATCGAGAACTACTTTTCTTAGATAACTCTTCTGCAACTCTTTTTTCTTTATCTTCTTTTCTCATATTAAGATTTGTAGGTGGAGGTCTATTACTAAGAGTTTGGATAGTATTAGATCTTGATTTAGAAGAAATTACTCGGCTAGGTTCAAGACGGTGGATGGTCGAATACCTAAAAAATCTCTCAAAGTCTAGGGTAAGTTGATAAGCTTATTCTAACATGGTTACCTCTCACAAAAAGAGCTCATGCTGGATATCTTCTCGTAATCCAGCTTTAAATCTAGATAAGGTTACAACCTTATCTTAAGTTACTCCACATCTTATGAGGTACTCATCAAATCTCGTGATGTACTCTATGACTGATCTATTTTCTTGAGTAAGTCTCTACCACTGATCTAAAAGTCTTTGTTGGTAGGAGGTGGGAAGGTATTTTTCTCTGAGCTTCTCCTTTATTTCATCTCAGGTTTTTATTGGATCTTGTCTTCTCTGGTTGAGAAGACGTTCAACACTTTCCTAATAAAGTTGGGCTTGCCTAACCAACTTCATCCTAGCAAACCTAACTCTCCTTGCTTCAGACATTTCATACTATCCAAAATAGTGGTCTATGTTTGATTCTCAATTTAGGTACTCTCTCGAATCTAGACAACCATCAAAACTTGGGACTTCGATCTTTACATTCCTAAGAACATGCTCATCCTGGTCGAACTAGTTATGATGGGGGCGTGCTACTATAGGTCAATTTAGGTCGAGGTTCCTTCTTCTCTATCTTATAGGTAGTTGTGGAGACTCAAGTTCAGGTTATCTTTACCTAGCTTCTTCTAGTACTATTATTCTTTCACTCATGATTTCTATAAAATCTTTCATGTCATCAAACTTCTCAGTCAGGGCATTAATGATGGCTGCTGTATTGGGATCCATGTTGGTACTGGATGAAAACGTAGGATGTTGGTACTGGATACCTGATCTAGTGGTCATGCAAGTCCAAGATGCAGGAATAAGCTGCAGCAAGAAAGAAAAAAAATGTCGAAAAGTAAATTACAAAATTTAAATTATGGAAATTTAACTTACAAAAATTTTAAATTATAGAATTTAAACTAAAGCCCTAACCAATTTGGCTCTGATACCAAATTGATGCGGGATAGCCTAAAAAAAAAAAGAGAAAAGACCAAGCTTCCTTTCGTTTGTCAACAACAAATCATATTTGGCCATGGCACATTATTTTTTGAACAGACAATATAGTTGCTTATATTTTGTTCAAGAGGCATGACTGATTGACATGAAATCAAAGTACGATCAATCTAAATAATGCTGATGAATTCCATTTTAGAGATCAGTAAATAACTAGCAATAATAAAGTAAATAGATAGTTAGCAAAAATTATACATGCTCATGAATAATTATAAAAAAAAATATAAATGGAATGAAGGATAGCAAGAAATTAAGCCTGCAAGAAAATCCAAAAAAAAGATAAGAAGAATCCAAATCATGGTAGTTAAGAAACTATCCTGATTAGAGCTCTTAATCTTTTAACCAAGTAGATCTATCGATAAAGAACTGGATCTTTACCAACATTAGATCTAAAAAAATAAGTAAAAATCAAAGATCAGTTGAGAAGAAGTGAAGGTCCTTGTCAACGTTTGATCTATAGAATAATAGATCACTCTTTCTCTCTCTGCATGATAGATGAAAATCTTGGAGGAGATAGATCTTCTTTTGGTGGAATAGGCTTATGTAGGTAGATGGTGAAGACGAATCAGGGTCGTAGGAGCATTAAATCTCAGAAAAATAAAGGTTAAAGAGATAGAAAAAGGTGGGCATCATACCCGCCCCTCATGGGGCAATTTTGGGTCTCACACCCTCTCCCTCTAGGAGTGACCAACACAAGTGTTTGTGAAAATTATAAAGTGATTCATTCATTTATTGTCTCATTCATGAAACATACATGGGTTTATATAGAACCCTAGGGGTCCTATTTCTTTAGGAATCCTATTTTCTTTATAAGAAAAAAATCAACCCTCCCAACAAAAAAGTAAAATATTATGTATATTTTTGAAATACAAGAATATATCATATCTATCTTTTATGGAACCATAGGAAAGAAATCAGCCTTTTAACAAAATAAGTAAGAAATCAAGAACTCTTAAGGAATCCTAGGAAAGAAAAGAAACTCCATGTGGGCGCTTGATGCCTGGCACAACTTGGCATAAGGATCCTTGGATATGGCACATGCTGGCTTGTGTATTTCCTCCCTGGGCATGTGGAGGGTGGTGGCTTCAAAGATGATATGGACCAAGCTTGCTTCTTTATGATGGTCTCTTTCCAAATAAGGCTCAATCCGAAATAAACCCAAGTATAGTCCTATGGACCCAAAACTAAATGCATCAAAAGAACTAATTGATTAAATCAAAAGGACTAGAACAAAATAATTGAAGTAGAGTTATTCTGATATGGCTTCTTCAATCCAAATTGAATCTAAATTATGTTGCCGACTTCTGGCAGCTCTGGTGTCCGTACCAGCTAGTTCTTTCTTGCACTTGGCTTATCTAATAAATCAATTGAATTTGATCCAATCAAGCCCAAACCAAATCTAATTAAATCATATTTAATTAGACTTAATCTTAGTCTACTGGTTTAATTAAATTAAGTTAATTAGCAATTGAATTGCTAATCGATCCTCCTACAATAGTTGCACTAGGTCAAACATTAACCGTATTGATCGTTTAATCCTAACATGATTCTAAATCGCTGATCAACCATCCGATCGAAATGTGAAATCTAATATGTGTGACCTCATAGGTTCGAACCAAGTTGGTAGTATAGGAATAAATTTCTGTACCAATCAAACAATGATATCCGACGGTCGGATAGGTCGAAGGTATAGAACACTATCCTTAGAACCCATACGGATATGATTTTCATATAACTCATCCCCTTGATCATAATGCTTGTAGGATACCTCAGAGTTCAACTGTCAACTTTGATTGGATTGGCCACATTGTATTTCAAAATATCAAATCCATCTGATGGATTATTCTGGCCAAGGTTTTGCTATATTAAAATACAGTGATACATTCTTCTCCAACTCTTGGAGTGGTCAATTCCATCTTGATCACACTCTGACTTTGTAAGTACTTGACTATGCCCAGAAGCCTTTCATTGCTAAATTAGAAATTCAATTAGTTCGGTACCAAAGCACAGTGAGTTGCTTGCAAGTCACTTAGATGATCTCAGGTCTAAGGGTTACTTATACCTATATCCCATCAGAGACATTCTTGATAGTAGAATGCTCTGGAGTTGGTCACGTTAAATGATGATGTATCCATACATCTCATCTGTATGCCATATCAGTATCTCCACACTCTTTGGTTAAGAGTGAAGAAAAAAAATCTTATTTTTTCGGATCAGATTCATTCATATCTGATTGGATCAAGAGAGATATTTTAAAATTTTTCTCTAAGATCCTAATCAGATCTAAGACTCTTCAGATCTAATCTTATTGATCTAATAAAAAAATTAAATTAAATTAAATCTAATTTAATCATACCTTTGTTATGGGTAATCCTATTATCCTATGATGATCCCGATGTTTGCTTGAGGTTATGCATATAGCCATACAAGCGTTTGGCCTCTACTGGTATCCACTCGAGCAGGATCTAGAGATCTTCTCCTTCTTAACCTATTCTCCAAAATTTAGATCTGGATCTAATCTTGAAGGTCTTCAAAATGGCTTTGGAAGATCAGCCATTGTCTCTTGCAGCAGTGTCGCCTTCTTCCTTTCCTATCGCCTTTCTCTTGCTTGGATCGCACCTAACTTGTGCCCAAAGCCTCTTGGACATGGAAAGGAGAGAGAGGACCAGAGAGTGGCATGGAGATGGAGGGAGAGGGGCTATGTGGCATGGGATAAGGTAGAAGCTCTTTCAATCTAGGTGTAGATAGGGTTTTTATAGATCCTGTTGTGCCATACAGTGCCACATTATCCCGACGAATCATGGCCCTCTATGTAATCAAATCTAAATCTAATTGATGGGATGACATCATCTAATCTAATCTAATCTGATTAGAGTGCCTCAAAACTCTCCTTAGATGGCACCAAGACTGGTCAAACAGGACTCCTTGGCGCCATCTTGGTTGATTCCCTGAAGCAATTGGAGTCCCATCTGTATGGGACTCCAATCCTTACCCACATGGGGCGCACACCTCCCTAGGCATGCACCCTTTATCTATCTACCTTTTAGCAGGGGGACAAGGATCAAAGTTCTCTCCTATGGGTGCATGACACATGGGCAGATGTCTAAGTGTCAAAGGTCAATATTTGACCAAAGTCCAAGGATAAGATTTAGCAGGTGATGGGAAATGGCAGATGTTATCTCAAATTTATCTCATAAATTAAGACAACCATTTTTTGACTTGGACAAGCTCTAGTCAGACCATGTAAAGGTTCTTGAGTGAGCCCAAATATATTTGGCTCAGTTGAGACAAGCCTTAATGATTGTTAAAGGAGAACATTAGGCTCAATCGTGTGCTAGCACGATTTTCTTGAACCTAATTGAATCTTATTCAAATCAATTGAACTAGGTTAGTCTAATTGATAATATCCAGATCTAAACCCTTATTTGTGTGACCAAGTTAGGTTCAATTCCATATGGTAATAGGATATATCACGATCTCTATCATTGACATCATCGAAACACTTTTCGATGGATTAGAACTTTTCTGATTCAGACAACTAGTATGATCGATCATCCAAATCATTCTAATTGCTCCCAAAATCCACCAGTGACACCTAGCAACATATGGTGGCAATCCATCAAAACTAAAAGTGAATCTCTCGATGCAGTTACCTATGTGATTAAGTTCCTCTATCTTGAGCCCCGACCGGATTAGGGTTAAGATGATCTCGTCAAATCCTAATATCCGTCATATGAATTAATCATTCAATTTAAGCTCAATGTGAAAACCCTAATAGAAACTCTTTCTATTATTTCACTCTACCATAGCCATGGGCTTATGGACTTGATTCTCATGATCATCATAGGGCTGCTCCTTATCTACCGAGGTAGATAGATCCCCTATTGGTGCAATCCAATTCCTATAATGAACATGCTATAGCCAACATATACCTCAGGATTTTGAATGGCTAGGAGATCAAGTTATGGTGTGGTCAAACTATAACACCCTCAAGGTGAACTGTCGATGCACCTTAGATTAAAAAACTAGATATACTACTGCAGCTTCGAGCCAGTCATCGACGAAAAGGTAGACTTTCTGATGACTGCTCGAGGTGGTCACGCTCAGTGCCCTCATCTCTAACGAGTATCTGTACTCTCGCTTTGGTGTCTCTATACCATAGATTCAAGACTCATCCATCCTAAAGAAGTGATCGTACACCAATCTTTTAGATCAATTACCATCCTCATGATGATCCTACGATCGAAAGCATTTTATGAGTTAATAATTAAAATTCATGTCTTAAATTTTCAACTCTTGAAAATATGAACTATCATTACCACTAACTCAAGGGATGTATCACAGACACTTTCAAATACACTCTATAATAAAAAATAATTTATTTTATTATTTATAGTCAAAATTATAATTTTGCCTTTAGAAGTGTATTACAAGTGTCAGCTAATCTAACTTCTAGGGCATACATATCTAACAAAGAGGACAACCAACCTATATGGCATATAGCGATCTATGCTCGATAGATGCTGTTGTCCTAATTAACAGTCTATCATTTGATCGTGAACAAATTTAAGAACTAATCGATAAATCCTCTCTTTATTTAAACTAAATAGTCCTAAGGAGTTCATCACAACAATGGAGTTCATTAGAAGATGTAAATTTATGATGAAAAAGATGCCAAAAATTTTTTATTAATTAATAAATTAATTACAATATCTCAACCATCAATAGGCTGATGATTGGCTTTGGAACACAATTTTCAATACTAGCACTTCTACACTATCATTTACCACTGAGCCTTCCATTCTATAAAGATTGTTGCTCAGTCTTCTATCTCTTATCACCACCAAAGCTTTCTTGAAAATTTTTAGACATCTACTCCTAGTCTGGCTACTAAAAGCATAACCCTGCTCCTCCAAGTAACCCAAAAAAATTAATTTTTTTTTAATTTTGATACATGCCTGATATTTAATAATGTATGAATGATTCCATCATATATCCTCATCTTGATTGAGCCAACTGCAGCTACTCTACATGGATGATCATCTCTAAGACTGATACTTGCTCCATCAATCTTCTGGTAGATAGAAAATCACTCCCGATGAAAAGTATAGTAGTGAGAGCATGTTGAATCCAATATCCACATAGTATCGCATTTTGTGGATCCATCTAATATAACTTGCAGGTCTTCTCCACTACTCTCTGATGCTATATCATCATTTTTGCTAGCCTTTTCTTTTTTTGACCTCAAAAGGGGATAATCTCTCCTTAGGTGTCCAGGCTGATGATATTTATATCATTTCAATATCTTTCTCTGATTTTGAGACTTTGACCTATCTTTGGATTTTTCTCTTATCTTCTTTGATCTTTCCTATCTTTCATTCATAGCCAAGATCTCAGACTTGGGATCTTCCATGAAGTTCTTTTCCTCTGCTCATTCGATCTGAGCATACCAATAACTTTTTCATAATTTAGGATCTCCTTCTCATAAACTAAAGTTGTTATGAGGCCATCATACGAGCCTGGAAGAATAAAGTAGCAGCAATGCCCGATCTTCCTCATCGATCTTCACATCCAAACTCATCACCTCAGAACACGCTTGATTGAATTTTGGATATGTGCAACAAGATCTCCACCTTTGGACATCTTCAGACTATACAGCTATTTCTTCAATCATAGCTTATTTGTCATGTTCTTTTCTATGTATGTATTCTCTAGTCTCATCCAAAGCCCTTTTATCATGGTCGCTGTGCAAACCTCGGGTAGCACCTAATTGGCCAAGCACATTCTGATTGTGCTAAAAGTAATTTCCTTCAACTCTTCCCAATCCTCAGCATTGATCTTTTTTGGCCTTTCTCTTATCAAGATCTTGTAGATCCTCTGCTGAACCAACAAGTCTTTTATCGTTTGCTGCCATAAGATAATATTTTTTTTGCCATCGAACTTCTCAAAATCTACCTTGAGTCCACTTGATCCCATGACTTTAAGTAAGTCAAGAACAAAATCCTAACATCCTTTCACGATCACACACCAACAAAACTATCCTTCAAAGAAGATCTAAATATCCTAGATTCTCTTTACAACCTTCTGTATCACCATTCCTCCGTATAACAAATCTTCACCTTAATCTAGAGATAACCAAGAAACAAATAAGAAGTTTTTAGGATAAAACCTAGTGCAATAGATCCTGGATGTAGAAACCCTAGGTGCTTCCTTCCTTCCATGGAATACCGTTCTGATACCAATTGTTATGAAAATTAATTTCACACACGGACCGACATGGCTGCTGGTGATCAGCCAAGCAACAAGGAAGAACTCTTTAGAGATTACTGTGGAAGCACGATCAATGGATTTAAGGAATAGAGAAAAAGAATAGTAGAGATTTCTGAAAGAAAAGAGCTTTATTTTAATGAATTCAGCATCATATAAAATCTTGATCTATTTTCAATATATGTACTTTTTAAAAGGATCAAGCTTCAAGCTCATAGAAAAATTTTCTAAATCCAAAACAGCCCATGTGCACAAAACATACCCATGAAAACTAAGCCAGCTCAGTCTGAGTTGTGTACCATGCCAATAGTCCAAAAATACTACTTTTTATCTAGATTTTTCTCTGAGACATAGCCAATCTAGTCCTAGACTGAGCTGATCTAGTTTCCAACTTAGTCGACTCAATCTCAGGATGAGCTGGCTAAGTTTCTGAATTTTGCTACCTAGATTGATTTCTCTTTCGGCTTGCTTCCATTTTCTCATGACTTGCCTTCTCATGTTCTCATGATTTGAGAGCACTACTTCTGAGCTCACAAATTAGCACTCCAAGTTGTTGAGCATGGTGGTCTCTCTAGGATATGAATTGTTCATGTCCTGATCAGAGCAAAGGATGAGAAGATTAGTCTTCTCTATGTTTTCTTTTTGGATTTTTCTTCTTCATCTTTTAAGAGATTTTTCCATGAGAAAGAATCACAGAGAAAGAGATAAAGGGCATAAAAAATTCTAGAGCTAAAGATCTCCTCTTGTCTAGGCATGAAGATCTATTTATGACATCAATGGTTAATGTCTTGAAAGAAAGATGTATCTTCTCTTAATGATTTTTTTTAACCTTTCTCTTTTCATCTTTTTGGGAGATCCAAAAGTTGGTCTTCTCCTTTCATCCTCCTCCTTATCTTCATCTCTTGGAGTGTCTAAGAGATCTAAAAAATTTTTTTTAGATCAACCATCAGGAGGGATCCGCGAGAAGCTAACACTTTAAGCGGATCTTCATTTGACGAATCTCTGATCTGCATAGCGACTTCGTGTGGACAACCTATAGAGGCTAGACATGCTGTGTGGGTTCAAGCAATAAGGACAATGTTGGATATTAGCTATGGTGTTCTCAACCTATGCAAAGGTAAGAGATCTAATCTCTTTTCTAACCTAGATGGGATATAGGGTTTTAAGAAGTGTTCTAGATCTAGGAAATTGATATGATCAATACCAATCACTGATTTATTTTTTTAGATTTATTCATGCATCATGATATATTATAGATCCTAGATGTAGGGTTTAAAGATTAGATCACATGCATAAATAAGTTAAATAGTTTAATCTATGTCTTCTGCTGCATCTAGTTTTGAAAAAATTATGAAATATATGCATGAAACCTTGCATGTTCTCCAACACCTTTTCTCTCAAAACCAAAACCCGCAAGAGAGGAAGGCCTCTCTTATTTTTTTATATTCCTTGGAGAAGGAAACACCATGCCCTATTTCTCTAATTTTTATGTTAAAATCTCATATTTTTTTCATGCCTAAAAGGCCTTTTAAAGGTGGGGTTCAAAGGGTCCTTAACTAGGTCAAAAACCTAGTTGGAATAGGAGTCCTAGGGGGCGTCCAATACTTGGATGCCCCTTATTTCTTTGGCATGAGAAAGGTGAAGGGAAATCCTGATTTTCCAGTCCAGGTTCGTTCAGATCTGATTAGATCAAGAGATATATTTCAAAAATTTTCTCTTGATCTCAATCAGATCTTGATATGTTTCAGATCTGATTCTTATTATTTTAATAAATAAAATAAAACAAGATAAATTAAATCAAATTTAATTTACCTGATTTGGGTAATCCTATTACCCTGTAGATGATCCTGATTGCAGCGGAAGGTTCTGGATCTTAGCCACGCAAGCGCCTGGCCTCTACCGGTATCCACTCGGGTTGGATCTGGAGATCCTCTTCTTCTCTATCACACCTCCAAAAATCAGATCTGGATCTGATCTGGAGGATCTTCAAAACTCTTTTGAAGATCTGCAGTCGTCCTTTTGCAGCAGCGCAGCCTTCTTGCTTTTGATCGCCTTTCCTTGATCTGAATCGCACCAAACTAAGTCCAAAACACCTTTTGGACGTGGAGAGCAAGAGGAGAAGAGACTATGGCATGGAGAAGGAGGGGAGAGGCAGCCTTGGGGCGTATCTAATAGCATTGGAATTAGGGTTGGGCGCAGGGTCTTATTTATAGACCTCTTGTGATCCAACTCCTCTTCCTCTCAACCAATCACAACCCTTTGTGAAATCAGATCTAAATCTGATTGGTTGGAATAGAGACCCCTGGATTCCTCCTTAGAGGGCGCCTAAGACCAGTCAAACTGGATTCTTAGTAGAACTCTGATTGGAATCCAAAAGGGAGGTGGAGTCCTTGTCCAACAAGGACTCCTAGGCGCCTCCTACTTGGGCTCACGCCACCCTTGGCGTGCGCCCTTCTCCTTGCCAGGTTCTGGCAGGGGGACAGGCCCCCACCAGCTCTCCAATAGGTGCATGACATGTGGTCAAAAGTCAAAGGGTGAATGGTCAACGTTTGACCAGTCAAAGGTAGACTTTTGACCAAAGTCAAAGAACAAGAAATGGCAGGTGACCAAAAATGGCAGGTAATGTCTTACAAATAAGACAACCTATTCTGACTTGGACAACCTCCAGTCAGACCATATGAAGGCCTCTGATTGAGCACAAACTCCTTTGGCTCAGTCAGGACAACTTATTTATGATAGTAAAAGAAGAACGTTAGGTTCAATCGAGTGCTAGCACGATTTCCTTGAACCTAATTGAATCTCATTCAGATCAATTGAACTAGATCAGTTCAATTGATGATCACCAGATTCAAACCCTTGTTTGTGTGACCCAGTTAGGTTCAGTTCTGTATGGTAATGGGATATGTCATGATCTCTATCATAGACATCATCGAAACTCCTTTCGATGGATCAGAACTCTTCTGATTCGAACAGCTAGAATGATCGATCATCTAAATCATTCTAATTGCTCCCAAAATCCACCAGTGACACCTAGCAGTATATGGTGGCAACCCATCAGAGCTGAATGCGAACCTCTTGGTGCAGCTACCTGTGTGATTAAGTTCTTCTATCTTGAGCCCCGATCAGATTAGGGTTAAGGTGAACTCGTCAAACCCTAGTCTCTGTCATATGATGTAATCATTCGATTCGAGTCCAATGTGAAAATCTAAATAGAAACTCTTTCTATTATTTCACTCTGCCATGGCCATGGGCTTCAGGACTTGATTCTCATGATCATCATAGGGCTACTCCTCTACCACCGAGGTAGATAGATCCCATCTTGATGCAATCCAGTTCCTACAATGAACATGTCACAGCCAACATACACCTCAGGGTTCCATATGGCTAGGAGACCGAGTAATGGTGTAGTCAAACTATAACACCCTCAAGGTGAACTGCCGATGCATCTCAGGTCAAAGAACCAGACACACTACTGCAGCATCGAGTCAGTCATTGACGAGAAGGTAGACTTCCTAATGACTACTCGAGGTGGTCACGCTCAGTGCCCTCGTTCTCTAACGAGTACCTGTACTCTCGCTCCGGTGTCTCCACACCGTAGACTCAAGACTCATCTACTAAAGAGAAGCGATCGTACACCAACCTTCCGGATCAATCACCATCCTCGTGATGATCCTATGGTCGGGAGCTGTTTATGAGTTAATAATGATTATTCATGTCTTAAATTTTCAACTCTTGAAAATATGAATTATCATTACCATTAACTCAAAGGATGTATCACAGACACTAAATACACATGTGTGATAGAAAATAACCCATTTCATTAATTATAGTCAAAATTATAATTTTGCCCCTAGAAGTGTATTACAAGTGTCAGCCAATTCTGGCTTCTAGGGCACATATATCTAACAATCTCCCACTTGTCCTAAAGCCAATTGGCTACAAGTCTAAGTCCCATCTTCTCAAGGTGGGCTTCGATCTTCTGCTGGCCCAACGGCTTTGTAAGTGGGTCTGCCACATTATCTGCGGAGTTGACTCTCTTGACCTCAACGTAACCTTTCTCAAGGTAATCGCGGATGAGATGATATCGCCGCTCAATGTGCTTGGACTTCTGGTGAGACCTCGGCTCCTTAGCAAGGGCTATGGCGCCATTGTTGTCGCAGTAAAGAGGAATGGCATCTGATGGCATTACTCCAATTTCTGCAGCAAACTTCTTGTACCAGAACGCTTCCTTTGCAGCCTCTGATGCAGCTATATATTCTGCTTCCATGGTGGAATCTGCTATCACAGTTTGCTTGGAACTCTTCCAGCTGACAGCTCCACCATTGCACACAAACAGACTTGCCAGATGTCGACTTTCGATCATCTATATCGGACATGAAGTCCGAGTCTGTGTATCCCTGAACTTGGAGTTCTCCATTACCAAAGACCAACATCATATCCTTAGTTCTTCTCAAGTACTTAAGGATACATTTCACAGAAGTCCAGTGTTCTTCACCTGGATTTGACTGATATCTGCTTGTGACACTCACAGCATGGGCTATATCAGGTCGTGTACATAGCATGGCATACATGAGGCTCCCTATTGCAGAAGCATAAGGGATCTTGCTCATGCGTTCTATTTCCTCAGGTGTGCTGGGGCACATCTTCTTGGAAAGATGAATACCATGTCTGAAGGGTATTAATCCCCTCTTAGAGTTTTCCATACTAAACCTCTTTAGTACTTCCTCTATGTACATTTTCTGTGAAAGTCCTAGCATCCTATTCGGTCTATCCCTATAGACCTTAATTCCTAGAATAAAGGATGCTTCACCTAGGTCTTTCATGGAGAATTCCTTGGACAACCACATCTTGACTGATGTCAACATGGGAATATCATTCCCAATAAGGAGGATGTCATCCACGTACAATACGAGGAAGACAACAGCGCTCCCACTGACCCTTTTGAAAACACATGGTTCCTCTTCGTTTTTGATGAAACCAAACTTTTTGATCACATCATTGAAACGAGTGTTCCAGCTCCGAGATGCTTGCTTAAGTCCATATATGGACCTTTGCAGCTTGCAAACCTTGTGATCAGTATCACTGGATGTGAAACCTAGCGGCTGTTCCATATAGATATCTTCCTCAAGATATCCATTTAGGAATGCCGTTTTCACGTCCATTTGCCATATTTCATAATCGAAATAGGCTGCAACAGCAAGCAATGTGCGGATGGATTTTAGCATAGCTACCGGGGAAAAGGTATCCTGATAGTCAATGCCTTCACGTTGACTATAACCTTTTGCCACCAGTCTAGCCTTGAATGTCTCCACATTCCCATCTGCACCAATCTTTCTCTTGAAGATCCATTTACACCCAATAGGTACTATACCTTCTGGTGGATCTACCAAGGTCCAGACTTGGTTTGAGTGCATCGAGTCAATTTCTGACTTCATTGCCTCAAGCCATTTCTCGGAGTCGATATCTGATATCGCCTCGTTGTAGGTTTTGGGATCATCACCATGAGCACCATTACCTATGAGGAACATTTCCTCTATATCCTCTGAAATAATACCTAAGTATCTTTCAGGGGGACGGGAAACTCTTTCCGATCTACGAGGTGGAGGAGGTAGTGTTCTTATTGGCTCAACCTGATTTGGTTCCACTTGGTCCTTAGCTCGTTCTGCTTGTGAGACTTTCTCATCAAGCTTAATCTGCTTTCCAATGCCACTATCTTGAATAAACTATTTTTCAAGAAATATGGCATGTCGACTCACAATCACATTGTGGTCTTCTGGAATGTAGAAATAGTATCCTAATGACTCTTTAGGATATCCTATGAATCGAGCTCTAAAGGACCTAAACTCTAACTTGTCCGCTTGTTGTCTTTTGACATAAGCCGGACAACCCCAAATTCTGAGATGACTCAGACTTGGTTTCTTACCGTGCCATATCTCATACGGTGTGGTAGGAACGGTTTTAGAGGGAACCCTATTCAGTAAATAGATTGAAGTTAATAATGAATGTCCCCAAAGAAAATCTGGGAGGTCTGTGAAGCTCATCATGGATCGAACCATATCCAATAGAGTCCGATTTCTCCGTTCTGAAACCCCGTTGAGTTGAGGTGTTCCTGGTGGAGTCCATTGAGAGACTATGCCATTTTCCTTAAGATAGTCTAGGAATTCCCGGCTAAGGTATTCACCTCCTCGATCTGATCGAAGAACCTTAATGGGTTTTCCAGTTTGTTTTTCTACTTCATGTCTGAATTCTTTGAACTTTTCAAAGGCTTCAGACTTATGTCTCATAAGATACACATACCCATACCTAGACAGATCATCGGTAAAGGTAATGAAGTAGACAAAATTGCCTCTAGCCGGCACATCGAATGGGCCGCACACATCAGTATGTACTAGGGCAAGGAGATCTGTGGCCCTCTCCCCATGTCCAACAAAAGGGAGTTTAGTCATTTTGCCTTGAAGACAAGATTCACAAGTTGGATATGACTCAAAAGTCAATGGACTCAATAGCCCATTTTTCTCCAATTTGTTAATCCTATCTTCTGCTATATGACCTAATCTCAGGTGCCATAGATATCTGTCGTTTGGACTATCCCTAGGTCGTTTGGCATTCACGTTTTGCTCGATAGTTAAAATAGGTACATCAATATGCAACTGATAAAGACCATTAACAAGGAAACCATTTGCAATTTTATTTCTTTCATAAAGAATGTTACAATGGTCCTTAAAGAAGGTGATCACATAACCTTCTTGTGCTAAGCATGAAACAGAAATCAAATTCCTGCTAGCTGCAGGCACATAATAACAGTCTTTTAAAACTAAGTCTAAACCAGATGGTAATCGCAGAGGGTATGTTCCCACGGCTACTGCAGCAACTCTTGCTCCATTACCGATGCGTAGGATCATGTCTCCATCCCTCAGCCTCCTGCTATCCTCAAGACCCTGCATAGAAGTGCACAGATGAGCACTAGAACCAGAGTCAAGCACCCAACTGGATGCAGAAGAAACCGTAAGGTTAGACTCAATAACGAGCATACCTCCAGAAGGACCTTCCTTCTTGTTCTTCAGGGTGGCCAGGTAAGTAGGGCAGTTCCGCTTCCAATGGCCGTCGCTGTTGCAATGGAAACACTTTCCTTTGCCATCGACCTTCTTCTTCGGTTCTGCCTTCTTCTTCTTTGATCCTTCTACCTTTTGCTTTTTCACAGACTTCTTTTTCTTTCCATAAGACTTTCTTTTGGAAGAAGTCCGTTCCATAGCAAGAACTGAGCCTTTAGAACCTTTCATAGAAAGCTCAGCGGTAACCAGCATATTCATCAACTCGGCCAAGGAATTTTGAAGTTTATGCATGTGGTAATTCATGATGAATTGCCCATATGCATCAGTCAAGGATTGCAGAATAATATCGTTCTGCAAATCCAAGTCCAACTTCACACCGAGCTTCTCAAGCTCTTCCATGTCCTTGATCATTGTCAGACAGTGATCTTGGACTGACTGCCCATCACGCATCTTAGCCTTAAAAAGTCATTTCGTGACTTGATATTTGGCTGCGCGACTCTGTTCACCAAACATCTCCTGCAGGTGAGCCAACATTTGGCGAGCAGTCCCGATATCTTCATGTTGGCGCTGGAGCTCATCAGACATCGAGCCCAACATGTAGTATCTGGCCTTATTATCTTCGTCAATCCATTTTTCCAGAGACGCTCTCTGTTCAGTGGATGGACGAGCTGGTAAGGTGGGAGGGTCCTGGTCCAAAACATGTGTTAACTTCTCTGAACCCAAAATAATTTTGTAGTTCCTGAGCCAATCTTTATAATTGGGTCCAGTCAGTCTATGTGTGTCTAGGATACGTGCCAGTGGGTTGGACGCAGACATTTTCCTGTAGAGAGTCAAAGATTCTAGTTAGATACTGTAATTTTGACTTGACCAATTTGTTTAGGGATTTTATTTTTAAACAAATTAGCTCCCACTATTTTCTCGGATCCCTACACTCCCTCTGTAGAGATGCGAAAATCTCCGCGATTGATGATTTCTAGTGGGTGGTGCGGTCTCACCAACTGACTCATCACCTCACCTAACAGTTATTGGTGATGGGTTAGCCAATGAGTGAACAACTCTTGTTCAATGATTCTCTAATCATGGTGCACCCAAACTTGGTCTCTAATTCATGAATCTCACCGTATCCGGAATATTGATCCACTCCTTAGTTAAGTCAGACCCACCATTTGCATAGACTGGGTTCCTAATTGGGTCTCTCACCGTATCCGGAATATTGAGCCCAACTCATCCTCCAGCCCATAGCATCCAATGCCTAATAGACATGGTTGCGTCTTCCCGGTGCAACTGAGCCACTGTATCCAGCCGAGAACAATCAACCCCGGGAAGGGCCCGCACGTCTACAATGGTGGAAGACCTCGGACTTAATCTTTTCTTAGGGAGAATTGATTCAGGTCTCATTAAACTAGACTTGGCTTAGTCATAACAATTATGACTAACCTAGTGGCATGGGTCAGCTCGGATTATTGACCACCTCAGATCAGAACTGTGTCAACAGATATGGCCAGGTAAGTGAGACCGGTGGAAGGAATATGCCGTTAACTCGCACAAGAACGCATTCAGGTCGAGTAGCTTCCAATTAAAAACCAGTCGGTCGTCTGTGCCAAACTTACCTTAGACACCAAATTGTTGAGTCAGAACCAATTGGGTTAGCCTACAATCCAGACTCTAACCTCTGAGCCTAATTAGGTCTTGCTTGATCGTGACTCGATCTTGACCCAGACTTAATCCTATTAGGCTGGTCAATTTAAGCATTGTTGATCCCATCTAACCAACTCTTGATTCGGTTTGATCAACCGCTTAGACCTAATTGAGCTACCCAAGCCCGAACCCAGTATTATGAATATGTCTTAGATCTGAAATTCTCAATTTTAGACCTAATTAATATTCCATAAACTTAATTCTTAATTAAGTTGGGTTCATAAACAAAATATGCACAATAAATCCTAGGGTTTCAGGATCTAGGGTTTTGCAGAAAGTAAGTTTTGGGTTTCTGATTAAGGACGAACACGCAGCACCCCTACACGTCATAAGAACACCCCATCGAATGGGAAGAGAGGGCCTTTAAACCCTTCTTCGTTCTTATGACCGGACGGCCAAGAGGAACGCCTTAATCAGGAACATGTAAATCTACAAAACAGTTATAGATCTATATCATATATCTCATATACAAATTTAGATCTAATCAAGGCATATTTTGCATACATCTCATGTATCAAATCATGCATGTTTTCAGATCTAAATTATCACATAATAATCTAAAAAATTAGATTTAAATTGATCTAATCAAAATAAATTCTAATCTAGACAATTATGTAGAACTATTCTACAACTAGTCTAGTCATGCATCTATCATATCTCATATGATATTTAAAATTAAATAATTTTTATTTGCTGTTTATCAGATGTTATTATAACACTTATAATATCAGAAAATAGTAAATAAGAAGATCTAAAATATGATTTAATCAGATTAAATCAAAGACATGCAAAACTATTCTATAGAACTATTCTATTCTAGAACTAGTCATGCATATCTTCATGTTCTTAGATCCAAATCATTTAATTTTAATTTTTCTGATTTCA
The DNA here is from genome assembly GCA_006176705.1 of Cocos nucifera. Lineage (NCBI taxonomy): Eukaryota > Viridiplantae > Streptophyta > Magnoliopsida > Arecales > Arecaceae > Cocos > Cocos nucifera. Next base: position 64,185 of record QRFJ01002808.1, on the reverse strand, counting down.
GATCTGATCACATCTCATGTGACATCTGAAATCACTTTATTTTCTAATTAAAATAAAATTAAAATCAGATCTAAACAATTTAGAACCATGGCTCTGATACCAGTTGAAGGGAAATCCTGATTTCCCGGTCCAGGTTCGTCCAGATCTGATTAGATCAAGAGATATATTTCAAAAATTTTCTCTTGATCTCAATCAGATCTTGATATGTTTCAGATCTGATTCTTATTATTTTAATAAATAAAATAAAATAAGATAAATTAAATCAAATTTAATTTACCTGATTTGGGTAATCCTATTACCCTGTAGATGATCCTGATTGCAGCGGAAGGTTCTGGATCTTAGCCACGCAAGCGCCTGGCCTCTACCGGTATCCACTCGGGTTGGATCTGGAGATCCTCTTCTTCTCTATCACACCTCCAAAAATCAGATCTGGATCTGATCTGGAGGATCTTCAAAACTCTTTTGAAGATCTGCAGTCGTCCTTTTGCAGCAGCGCAGCCTTCTTGCTTTTGATCGCCTTTCCTTGATCTGAATCGCACCAAACTAAGTCCAAAACACCTTTTGGACGTGGAGAGCAAGAGGAGAAGAGACTATGGCATGGAGAAGGAGGGGAGAGGCAGCCTTGGGGCGTATCTAATAGCATTGGAATTAGGGTTGGGCGCAGGGTCTTATTTATAGACCTCTTGTGATCCAACTCCTCTTCCTCTCAACCAATCACAACCCTTTGTGAAATCAGATCTAAATCTGATTGGTTGGAATAGAGACCCCTGGATTCCTCCTTAGAGGGTGCCTAAGACCAGTCAAACTGGATTCTTAGTAGAACTCTGATTGGAATCCAAAAGGGAGGTGGAGTCCTTGTCCAACAAGGACTCCTAGGCGCCTCCTACTTGGGCTCACGCCACCCTTGGCGTGCGCCCTTCTCCTTGCCAGGTTCTGGCAGGGGGACAAGCCCCCACCAGCTCTCCAATAGGTGCATGACATGTGGTCAAAAGTCAAAGGGTCAATGGTCAACGTTTGACCAGTCAAACGGTAGACTTTTGACCAAAGTCAAAGAACAAGAAATGGCAGGTGACCAAAAATGGCAGGTAATGTCTTACAAATAAGACAACCTATTCTGACTTGGACAACCTCCAGTCAGACCATATGAAGGCCTCTGATTGAGCACAAACTCCTTTGGCTCAGTCAGGACAACTTATTTATGATAGTAAAAGAAGAACGTTAGGTTCAATCGAGTGCTAGCACGATTTCCTTGAACCTAATTGAATCTCATTCAGATCAATTGAACTAGATCAGTTCAATTGATGATCACCAGATTCAAACCCTTGTTTGTGTGACCCAGTTAGGTTCAGTTCTGTATGGTAATGGGATATGTCATGATCTCTATCATAGACATCATCGAAACTCCTTTCGATGGATCAGAACTCTTCTGATTCGAACAGCTAGAATGATCGATCATCTAAATCATTCTAATTGCTCCCAAAATCCACCAGTGACACCTAGCAGTATATGGTGGCAACCCATCAGAGCTGAATGCGAACCTCTTGGTGCAGCTACCTGTGTGATTAAGTTCTTCTATCTTGAGCCCCGATCAGATTAGGGTTAAGGTGAACTCGTCAAACCCTAGTCTCTGTCATATGATGTAATCATTCGATTCGAGTCCAATGTGAAAATCTAAATAGAAACTCTTTCTATTATTTCACTCTGCCATGGCCATGGGCTTCAGGACTTGATTCTCATGATCATCATAGGGCTACTCCTCTACCACCGAGGTAGATAGATCCCATCTTGATGCAATCCAGTTCCTACAATGAACATGTCACAGCCAACATACACCTCAGGGTTCCATATGGCTAGGAGACCGAGTAATGGTGTAGTCAAACTATAACACCCTCAAGGTGAACTGTCGATGCATCTCAGGTCAAAGAACCAGACACACTACTGCAGCATCGAGTCAGTCATTGACGAGAAGGTAGACTTCCTAATGACTACTCGAGGTGGTCACGCTCAGTGCCCTCATTCTCTAACGAGTACCTGTACTCTCGCTCCGGTGTCTCCACACCGTAGACTCAAGACTCATCTACTAAAGAGAAGCGATCGTACACCAACCTTCCGGATCAATCACCATCCTCGTGATGATCCTATGGTCGGGAGCTGTTTATGAGTTAATAATGATTATTCATGTCTTAAATTTTCAACTCTTGAAAATATGAATTATCATTACCATTAACTCAAAGGATGTATCACAGACACTAAATACACAGGTGTGATAGAAAATAACCCATTTTATAAATTATAGTCAAAATTATAATTTTGCCCCTAGAAGTGTATTACAAGTGTCAGCCAATTTTGGCTTCTAGGGCACATATATCTAACAAAAGGTGGGGCATGGCCCCTTTCTTACATGAGAGAGAAAGGGTGCTTCTTAGTTAGTTGGGCATGGGAAATCTTGGTGCAAGAAGAAAGAATGTGTCATAATCAAACTAGGGTTTCATGACTTGTTTCAAACTCCAACTAATCCTTAGGCCAGTCCTAATCAATTTATGAATTAGTTACAACCAATAAGCTAATCAGGTTCTTGCCTAATTAAGAATCCAATTAGGCTCTAATCAAATTAGGAAATTAGTTAGATTAAAACCTCATCAAACTAGGGATTGATTTCTTGGATAATTGGGTTGTCACATGACCTGATAGGATTTGATCCTATCAAACCTATTATCAAATCAAATTGAATCCCATTCAATTAGATTTAATCCTAACCCCTTTGCTAATCAAATTGAGCTCTATTGCAATCCAATTGCAACAAAATTCCTCCTATAACTTACTAACTTTTAGTAAATTTGTCAATTGCAATAATTGAATTAGATTAATTATCAATCTCATTAATAATTAACTCTAAATATGATTCATAATCATGAATCAACCATCTGATCAGTCAAGAGCCTCTTTTGCATGTGATTCCATAGGTTCAATTCTATCTAGCAGTGAAATAATTACAATCTCCATCAATAATGTCATTAAAACTCTTTCAATGAATTGAAACTCTTTTCAATTTATTCAATTAAGAATTATTGATTAACAAAATAATTCTCATTGATCCTATAATCCATCAGTGATACCTAGCAGTATGTAGTGGCAATCTAGTAGAATTGAAAATAGATCTCTAGGTGCAGTTATCATATAATCTGATTTTTCTATCATGAGTTTCGATTAGATGCAGGTCAAGGATAACTCATCAAACCCATTCGTCCATTATATTTTAGATTCAATCGATTCGAGTCAATGTAAATGAAGGAAAAACATTATTTTCCACCATAGGATCGTGCAGATCAGATCAGATTTGAGAGAGATTTTTCTAAAAATTTTTAGATGATCCGATCATATCTAAGAGTTCTCAGATCTAATCATGATGATCTGATATTAAAAATTAAAAATTAAAATTAAATTAGATTTAATTTAAAGCATCTGATTGGGTAATCTAATTATCCTATAATGATCATGTTGATTTCTGAGATTTTGGAAGGAGCCACGCACGCGTCTGGCCTCTACTAGTATCCACTCGGGCAAGATCTGAATGTCTTCTCCTCATGAACCTTTTTTCTAAAAATTAGATCTAGATCTGATATAAAGAATCTTCAAAACTATTTTTGAAGGCATTCCATCCATCATACGAACACCATCGCGTAGATCCTGAATATTGTGCCAAAAACCTTGGACCTTCTTCTCAGATTTGTGCCTAACCTTTTAGGCTTCTTCTCAAAATTTATGTCTTAAATTTTTAACTCTTAAAAATATAAATTATTATTACCATTAACTCAAAGGATGTATCATAGATACTTTTAAATATACACTATGATAGAAAATAATTTATTTATTAATTTATAGTCAAAATTATAAAATTGCCCTTAGAAGTGTATTACAAGTAACAGCTAATTTAGCTTCTAGGGTAAAGAAGGTATTCTGGTATAAGAAGTTCACCATAGAGCTCAGAGTGATGCCATTAGATGACATCCCTCTATACTGCGACAACAATGGTGCCTTAGCCCTAGCTAAGGAGCCGAGGTCTCACTAAAAATCTAAGCACATTGAGCAGCAATCATCCATGATTATCTCGAGAAGAGATATGTCAAGGTTAGGAGTGTCGACACTGCAGATAATGCAGTTGACCCACTGACAAATCCATTGAGCCAGCAGAAGATCGAAGCCCATCTTGAGAAGATGGGACTTAGATTTGTAGCCAATTGGCTTTAGGTCAAGTGAGAGTTTGTTAGATGTATGCTCTAGAAGCCAAATTGGCTGTCACTTATAATACACTTCTAAGAATAATTTTATAATTTTAACTATAAATTAATAAATAAATTATTTTTTATCATAGTGCGTATTTAAAAGTATCTGTGATATATCCTTTGAGTTAATGGTAATGACAATTCATATTTTCAAGAGTTAAAAATTTAAGACAAATTTTCATAATTAACTCATAAATTGCTTTCGACCGTAGGATCATCATGAGGATAATGATCGATCCAGAATATTGGTGTATGACCACTTTCTTAGAATAGATGTGTTTTGAGTCTATGATGTGGAGACACCAGAGTGAGAGTATAGGTACTCGTTAGAGAATAAGGTTACTGAGTGTGACCACCTTGAGTAGTCATAAGAAAGTCTACCTTCTCGTTGATGACTGACTCGTTGCTGCAGTGGTGTGTCTAGTTCTTTGATTTGAGGTGCATCGATAGTTCATCTTGAGAATGTTATAGTTTGACTATACTATAAGTAGATCTCCTAGCCATTCGAAATCCTGAGGTGTATGTTGGCTATAGCATATTCATTGTAGGAATTGGATTGCACCAATATGGGATCTACCTAACTCGATAGATGAGTAGCCCTATGATAATCATGAGATTGAGTCCATAAGCCCATGGCCATGGTAGAGTGAAGATGATAGAAAGAGTTTCTATTAGGGTTTCATATTATACTCGAATTGAATGATTAATTCATATGACAGACATTGGGTTTGATGAGTTCACCTTAACCCTTATCCTTTCAGAGCTCAAGATAGAAGAACCCAATCACATAGATAACTATACTGAGAGATTTACTTTTAGTTCTGATAAGTTGCCACCATATACTGCTAGGTGTCACTGATGGATTTTGAAAGCAATTAGGATGATTTTGATGATCAATCATTCTAATTGTATGAATCAGAAAAGTTCTGATCCATCGAAAGATGTTTCGATGATATCGATGATGGAGATCACAACATATCTCATTACCATATAGAATTGAACCTAACTAGGTCACACAAACAAGGGTTTAGGTTTGGATGTCATCAATTAAGCTAAGTCAGTTTGATTGATTTGAATTAGATCCAATCAGATTCAAGGTAATCGTGCTAGCACATGATTGAGCCTGACTTTCTTCTTTTGAAATCTTTCTGATTCATCCCAATTGAATCAAATTTGATTTGAATCATTCTTATATTTAGAATAAATTTATTTTTATCTGACTGAAATAAGTTTAGATCAGATTAATTTTAGAAATTAAATCCATTCATAATTAAATTGGACTAGGGTCAAAAGTTGACCTATTTGAGAGAATTGAGGGTCACCTGATCAGATGCTTTTTAAAAATTCTCTAGAAATCATTTTGATCTAATTTTTGGTTATGTGATAGAGCACAAGTTATGCATTGGGTGTACCAAATTTTGTGATTTTTTAAGATATCTAGACTAAGTTATCATAGAGTTTAATTTGGATCAAACTCTTGAGGGAAGAGTCCTAGGAGCAGTGGACTCTTCCTTATCTACTCATGCCGACATCATTTTGAATCATTTTTAGCAAAAACAGTAGATAAGATTTGATGATTTTTCATGCAGAATAAGTCCTCAAGTCTTAATAATAAAATAAATAAGTTATTTTGGTCAAAAGGGACTCTAAGTTGGCATTAGACATAAAAGCCTTTCTCACATCAAAGTGCATTCAACGTAAGAAATAATTTTCCATGCCCAAAGTCTACCATCCCTAATATCCCATACCCCCTATATCCTCTCTCTTCTTCTCTTCTACAAGTCTAAAAGGTTAGGCACAAATCTAAGAACAATGTCTAAGGTTTTTGGCATAATATTTAGGATCTATGCGATAGTGTTTGTATGACAGACGGGCTGTCTTCAGAAATAGTTTTGAAGGTTTTTTGGATCAAATCCAATCTAATTTTTGAAGAAAAGGTTCATGAGGAGAAGATGTTCAGATTCTACCTGAGTGAATATCGGTAGAGGCCAGGCACGTGCATGACTTCTTCTAGAACCTCAGGAATCAATAGGATCATTGCAGGATAATTAGATTACCCAATCAGATACTTTAAATTAAATTTGATTTAATTTTAATTTTTACTTTTTAATATTAGATCACCATGATTAGATATGAGAACTCTTAGATCTAATCAAATTATTTAAAAATTTTAAAAAAAATCTCTCTCAGATCTGATCAGATATGCATGATCTTGCGGTGGAAAATAGTATTTTTCCTTCACATTTCACCATCCCTCAGCCTTCTGCTATTCTCAAGACCCTATATAGGAGTGCATAAGTGAGCACTAGAATTAGAGTCAAGCATCCAACTAAATGCAGAAGAAACTGTAAGATTAGATTCTATAATGAGAATATCTCCAGAAGGCCCTGCCTCCTTCTTGTTCTTCAGGCTAGCTAGGTAAAGAGGCAGTTCCACTTTCAATGACCGTCAGTGTTGTAATAAAAATATTTTTCTTTATTAGTAGCCTTCTTCTTTGGCTCTGCTTTTTTCTTCTTCTCACCATTCACATTTTGCTTCTTTGCAGACTTCTTCTTCTTTCTAAAAGACTTTCTCTTGAAAGAAGTCCGCTCTAGACCTAGTACTGAGCCTTTAAAACTTTTCATAGAAAGCTCAGCAGTAACCAGCATATTCATGAGCTCAACCAAGGTATTTTGAAGTTTATGTATATGGTAGTTCATGATGAACTATCCATACGCATCAGTCAAGGATTGCAGAATTATGTCAGTCTGTAGATTCTGATCTAACTTAACACTGAGCTTCTTAAGCTCTTCCAAGTCCTTGATCATCATAAGATAATGATCTTGGACTGATTGCCATCACGCATTTGAGCCTTAAAAAAATTTTTAGTGACTTGATATGCAATGCAGAGGTCTAACTCTGAGAAGTGGCTTAGAGTCATTAAATCCAAATTGGAGTCCATGAAGATCAATGGTGTGTGGACACTAGTTGATTCACCTGAAGGGATAAAACTCATTGGATGCAAATGGATTTTCAAAAGGATCAGAGTAGCGCAGACAAAAAGGTAGAGACCTATAAAGGTCATTTGGCTATCATCTTGGAGTTGGAACATATGTTTTAAATGTATATCTTTATTATGAACAAAGAAGAATCTTGCATTTATAGGTGGGCAAAAGATTCTATAGTGTTATTTCTTGTATTATCTATGGATGATATTCTCTTAATCGAGAATGACATTCCAGCATTACCAAAAATAAAGATTTAGCTATCATCATTTTCTTCATGTACAAGACTAGACATGGTATACTTACTAGAGGTAGTGAGTAGATACCAATCTGATTCAGATGAGAACCACTGAAAGATTGTATAGATAATTCTTAAATATTTGAGAAATACTAAGGTCCAGTGACTTATATAAGGAGAAATTGACTTAAAACTTATGGGATATTTTGATTGTAGTTTTTAGTCAGATAAAGATGTTAGCAGGAGAGTGTTGGGTCATGAATTTATCATAATTGGAAGTGCAATCGACTAGAAATATTCCAAGCAGAATATTGTAGCTTATTCTATTAGTGATGTAAAGTATATCATGATATTTGATGCTGCCATGTAGGCAGTGTGATGGCATAAGTTCATTAGCAAGCTGGGAGAGGCATCTTCTATCAATAGTCCAGTCCTAATGTAGCACTGGAGTTATAGCTCAGGCTAAAGAATTGAAGGTACACTATAGGATCAGCATAATCTACATCGCTATCACCTAAGATTTTAGATCAGGATGACGTTGATCTTTAGAAGATTGATAAAAAAGTAGAACTTGACCGATCCATTTGCTAAAACCTTGAAACTAAGGAGTTCTACAAGCTCAAACGAAAGATAGGATATTTGATATTATTTTGATTGGCTTTAGTCTAAATTAAAGTTGTTAGAAAATGTGTCTTAAAGCCAATCATTTAAGTTATAGATGATTGAAGTTAGTATATGAATTATCAAATAATAATAGCTATTTGTCTTATTCATCATAAAAGTTCTATCTTCTTTAAATGAGCTCCTAAGTTATGATGAAGTTCTTAGAACCACACTCAATTAACAAAGAAGAATTTATCAAAAGGTTCTTAAATAGTTCATGATCAAATGATAAATTATTAATGAGAACGATAACTTATCGAGTGTAGATCGCTGTATGTTATATGCATTAGTTATCCTCATAACTAAGTGGTATGGAGATACTAGTATGACATGCAGATGAGATGTAGGAGTATATCTACATTGAACGTGACTAATGTAGCACTCTTCTATCAAGAGTAGCTAGCTAAGGCCAATGGGTATAAGTATCCCTTTGATCTGAGATCACCATGGTGACTTGCAAGCAACTCATTGTACTTTGGTGCTAGATTACCTATATTTCTAATACAACAATAGAAGATTTTTGGATGTAGTCAAGTACTTATAGAGTTGGTGTGTGAATCAAGATAGAATTGATCACTCCTGATTAACTTTAGGAAGTGAATATCTCATTGTATTTTAATTTAGCAAAACCTAAACCTGGGTAATCCTCATGAGAAGTCATGAGATTTATAAAATTTTAAGATACAATATGGATAACTTATATGAGTGTTGATAGCTAACTCAATATCATCTTGAGTATTATTGGTCAAAGGGATGAATTATATGATAACTATAGATCAGAATTTTAAGAATATTGCTTTGCATACATTCGAACGTTGGGTACCATTGCTAGATGGCCATTTTGATTAATATAGGAATTGATTTCTATTCTATTGGCTTAGGTTCAAACCTATGGGGTCACATACATAAAAGGTTGTAATCTGATCGGATGGTTGATCGATAATTAAGAATTATTTAGTAATCGAATCATCAATACGATTGATAATCGATCAAGTGCAAGTGTTGCAGGAGGATTGATTAGTAATTGGATTGCTAATTGGCTCAATCTGATTGAGCAATTAGATTGAGATTAAGTCTAATTAAATTAGATTTAGTTAGAATTAGTTTGGACTTAATTGAATTAAGTCTAATTGGTTTATTAGATAAGCCAATTACAAAGAAAAAATAATTTCTTATTAGACTAGGACTTAAATGCACCGAATTCCTAATTGATTTAGAATTTAAATTAGATTTAAATCATGATTTAATTTAATTTAATTAGGTTTCTAGTTATACTAGAGTTATTCTAAATTGGGTTATATTAATTTTGATTTAAATAAGATTTAAATCAAATTTGATCTAGTCTAAATAGGAGAGTCCTAGTTGGACTAGGACTCCTCTTAGTCCTTTGCACCAAGAAAAGAAAAGCCCCACACCTATTTTTTTGTTCTTTGTACATGAGTTTTCTCATGTTATGAGAGCCTCCATGCATGCCCTAATATCTGGAGTTTTTGGAATAAAATTTGATTTGATCAAATTTTCAAATTGATTTAGATTAAAACTCCTCTTGATAGAGTTTTAGCTTTTTAAAATTCTTCCTTCTATTTGCACCATAATAACCCACACCTCCTTATTTTTATGCACCCCTTAATTCCTTTTTTTTGTGTGTGAATAAATGTTATCACATGCCAAAAAAAATAGGGGAGGCAACTCCTTTGAATTGAATCCCTAAAAGTTAGGGATTGACCTAGTCTTCCTTTTTATGTTGGCACCTCCTATATTATGGAGAGCTGGCATGAAAAACCCTATAGTTCCACTCAAAAGAGAGAGAAAAAAGAGGAGTGGGCATGAAGGTTTTATGCACCATCTTTCTTGGAGGAGATGCCTTCTTTTGGACATCAACTGTTGGTGTCCTGTAGAGACAAGAAGAAGAGAAGAATGTCTTCTCTTAGGTTTCCTTTATAAACCTTTTCTTCTCCATTCTTTGAGGGTTTGTTCTATGAATAAAATCAAAGAGAAAAGAGGAAAGGGTGCGGAAGGATGGGCGCTCCAAGATGTTGGGGCGTTGTGGTTTCTTTTGAAAATGATATGATCATGTCCTGATGAGAAGAAAAGAAGAGAAGATGGTCTTCTCTTAGGATTTCATTGAGAGATCTTTTCTTCTCAATATTTGAGGGATTCTTTCATGAGAAAAATAAGAAAGAAAGAGACCTAAAATATGAAAAAATTCTAGAGGGGAAGGTCTCTTCTTGTCTAGGCAAGAAGATTTATTTAGGACATCAATGGTTGATGTCCTAAAAGAGATGAAAAGTCTTCTCTTAAAGATTTTCTTTAGGCTTTTTATTTTGTTCATTTTGGGAGATCCAATGGTTGGACTTCTCCCTCAATCCTTCTCTTATTCTTCATCTCTTGGAGGATTCAAGAGATCTGAAGAATTTTTTTATAGATCGACCATCAGGAGAGATCCGCGAGAAGATAGCACTTCGAGTGAATCTTCGTACGACGAATCTTTCATCTGCGTAGCAATCTCATGTGGACTATCCATAGAGGCCGGACATGCTGTGCGGCTCCAAGCAACAAAGAATAACTTTAATTTTTAGCTACAGTATTTTCGACCCATGTAAAGGTAAGAGATCTATTCTCTTTTCTATTCTAGATGAGATCTATGATTTCTAGAAGTGTTCTAGATTTAAGGTATTAATGTGATCAATGCCAATCTATGTTTTTATTTTTTAAATTTATATATGCATTATGATATATCATAGGTCCTAAATATAGGGTTTAGTGATTAGATCACATGCATAAATAGATTAAATAGTTTAATCTATGTCTTTTGCTGCATCTAGTTTTGAAAATGTTTCAAAATATATGCATAAAATCCTGCATGATTTTTCAACATTGAAGGTGGAGGTTGAGAGGATTGACAGGAAGAGATTTTTCCTAAGGTGGAAGATCTAGGTGCATGATTTGTTGGCCAGTCTTGATTGAAAGATCGGGATGTATGATGGTTAGGTGATAAGGTTCTTTAGGAAGATAGGCAGCGTGGGATAGTTTGGCTAAAGAGAGATTGCCCAAGGGGTAATGGTTGAAGGGAGGCTAAAGAAGCGACTTTATGTCCTTCCATTGCAGGAAGATTGAGAAATAATTGTGGTCCATTTAGTAGTTCGATCGGATGATTGTGGTCAAGGTGGAGGTAAAGAGGCAACTATACGGCCTTTGGGTGCAAGAAGGCTGGGGAAGTAGTTGGGATGTATTCAGCAGTTTGACCGGTCGGGAGCCATAGAGAGATGGAGATGGTTAATCCATAGAGTGTCGCAGCAAGTTCAGAGAAAGTGAAAATTCTTGGTGGTTTTGGAGGTATCCATGACTTATGGAGTATCCAAGATAGGAGTAGTGATAGTGGAGATCCAGCAGGCTAGGACTGGGTGGTTGATCTTGGATCAGGTTGTTTTTTCATAGGAGCACCAAGGATAGTCACGATTCAAGTAGAGAATGAATTATGCATAGCAAGAGAGGATCTAGATACCTATGAGGAGGCATGTCGAGCCTTGGGATGAGATAGGTAGGTCTGAGTCTAGGATAGGATTTGAGTTGTAGTTTCTTTGGATGAAACTGAAATGATGATTGGTGCAGGGGTAGAAGAGGATGAAGCACTAAGGTGGAATTTTCTATGGTTCAATCATTGAGTTAGAGGAATTGGATGAGCTCCTATGTCTTTCAGAGGAGTCTGCAGGGTGCAAAATATCTAAGATGGCTTTAAAGGAGTCTGTAGGGTGTAAAGGATCCAAAGGGATAGTGAAGGTGTTTGAGGTGCTGCGGTAGGCCTAGAGTGCAACATTGGATGGTTGGCCTCGAGGGACTCAAATACGGAGTCAAGATTTTCTATGGCATCAGGAGGACTTCGATTCTAGGTGGAGCATTGGACAGAGATGGCTTCACAGGTAAAGAAAGATGTGACACGAGTTCAAAGTAAAAGGATGTAGAGGAAGGAGTGATATCCCAGCACCAACACCAAAGATGCATAGTTTCAGGTGGAGCGACATGTGTAGGAGCACAGGCGTAGTTCTGAGAAGACCATGTCAATATATGTAGTGAGTGCTGGTACAAGAATGCTACAAGTTCTTTAAGAAAGTTTAGGATAATTAATATGGTTGCCAAGCAGAAGGATGCCTATAATTTTTAGGAGATACAAAAGAACAAGCTAAGGTCTTCAGCGGTGGAGGCAGTCATCCCAAAGGCCTAAAAGAAAGCTTAGTAGCTGAAGAAGGATAGTCGTGGTAAGGTATGCATAAGGGGCTGTCAGGGTATGCAGCGACAGCGAGATCATGTAGGAGGACATTGTGAGGTGTGCCAAGACTTGGGTGCACTAAGATAGAGATTGTAAGGATTGGTAGTACTCCCAAGCCTTGGAAAGCCATGGAAGGAGTTAGGGCATTGGTGAAGGGAAATCCTGATTTTCCGATCCAGGTTCGTTCAGGTCTGATCAGATCAAGAGATATATTTCAAAAAAAAAAAATTTTGATCTAGATCAGATCTAAGATGTTTCAGATCTGATTATTATTATTTTAGAAATCAAAATTAAATCAGATTTAACTTACCTTGATATGGGTAATCCTATTACCCGTTGATGATCCTGTATGCAGCGGAAGGTTCTGGATCTAGCCATGCAAGTGTCTGGCCTCTACCAGTATCCACTCGGACTGGATCTGAAGATCCTTTTCTTCTCTATCACGTCTCCAGAAATCAGATCTGAATCTGATATGGAGGATCTTCAAAACTCCATTTGAAGATCAGCAGTCGTCCTTTGCAGCAGTGCAGCCTTCTAGCTTTCAGTCGCCTTTCTTTGATCTGGATTGCACCAAACAAAAATTCAAAACTCCTTTTGGATGTGGAGAGGAGAGGGAGAAGGTGGTTTGGCATGGAGGAAGAGGGGAGAGGTAGCCTTGGGGCGTGGGAATTGTGATTCCTTTCAATCACTTCCAATCATAATCTAGGTTGGGCGCGAGGGTCTTATTTATAGACTGTCTGTGATCCAACTTCTCTTCTTCCCAACCAATCATAACTCTTTGTGAAATCAGATCTAAATCTGATTGGTGGGAATAGAGTCCCCTGGATTCCTCCTTAGAGGGCGCCTAAGACCAGTCAAAGTTGGTTCTTAGGAGAACTCTAATTAGAATCCAAAAAGGAGATGAAGTCCTTGTCCAACAAGGACTCCTAGGCGCCTCCAACTTGGGCACACGCCTAGGGTGGCGTGCGCCCTCCTCCTTGCCAGGTTCTGGCAGGGGGACAAGCCCCCACCAGCTCTACAATAGGTGCATGACATGTGGTCAAAAGTCAAAGTGTCAATGGTCAACATTTGACCAGTCAAAGGTAGACTTTTGACCAAAGTCAAAGAATAAGAAATGGTATGTGACCAAAAATGGTAGGTAATGTCTTACAAAATAAGATAACCTTTTCTGACTTGGACAACCTCCAGTCAGACCTTATGAAGGACTCTGATTGAGCACAAACTTCTTTGGCTCAGACAGGACAACTTATTTATGATAGCAAAAGAAGAACGTTAGGTTCAATCGAGTGCTAGCATGATTTCCTTGAACCTAATTAAAATTTCATTCAGATTAATTGAGCTAGACCAGTTCAATTGATGATCACTAAATTCAAACCCTTGTTTGTGTGACCCAGTTAGGTTCAGTTCTATATGGTAATGGGATATGTCATGATCTCTATCATCAACATCATCGAAACTCCTATCGATGGATCAGAACTCTTCTGATTCGAACAGCTAGAATAATCGATCATCTAAATCATTCTAATTGCTCCCAAAATCCACCAGTGGCATCTAGCAGTATATGGTGGCAATCCATCAGAGCTGAATGTGAACCTTTTGGTGCAGCTACCTGTGTGATTAAATACTTCTATCTTGAGCCCCGATCAGATTAGGGTTAAGGTGAACTCGTCAAACCCCTAGTTTCTGTCATATGATGTAATCATTCGATTCGAGTCCAATGTGAAAATCTAAATAGAAACAATTTCTATTATTTCACTCTGCCAGTGCCATGGACTTTTGGACTTGATTCTCATGATCATCATAGGGCTGCTCCTCTACCACCGAGGTAGATAGATTCCATCTTAATGCCATCTAGTTTCTATAATGAACATGCTATAGCCAACATACACCTCAGGGTTCCATATGGCTAGGAGATCGAGTAATAGTGCAGTCAAACTATAACACCCTCAAGATGAACTGTCGATGCATCTCAGGTCAAAGAACCAGACACACTACTGCAGCATCGAGTCAATCATTGACGAGAAGGTAGACTCCCTAATGACTACTTGAGGTGGTCACGCTCAGTGCCCTCATTCTCTAACGAGTACTTGTACTCTCGCTCTGGTGTCTCCACACCGTAGACTTAAGCCTCATCTACTAAAGAGAAGCGATTGTATACCAACCTTCGAGATCAATCACCATCCTCGTGATGATCCTATGGTCGGAAGCATTTTATGAGTTAATAATGATTATTCATGTCTTAAATTTTCAACTCTTAAAAATATGAATTATCATCACCATTAACTCAAAAGATATATCACAGACATTAAATACACATATGTGATAGAAAATAACCCATTTTATTGATATTAGTCAAAATTATAATTTTGCCCTTAGAAGTGTATTACAAGTGTCAACCAATTCTGGCTTCTAGGGCACATATATCTAACAATCTCCCACTTATCCTAAAGCCAATTGGCTACAAGTCCCATCTTCTCAAGGTGGGCTTCGATCCTCTATTGGCCCAACGGCTTTGTAAGTGGTCTGCCACGTTATCTGTGGAGTTGACTCTCTTGACCTCGATGTAACCCTTCTCGAGGTAATCGCGGATGAGGTGGTATCGCCACTCAATATGCTTGAATTTTTGGTGAGACCTCGGTTTCTTAGCAAGGGCTATGGCGCCATTGTTGTCGCAAGTATAGAGGAATGGCATCTGATGGCATTACTCCTATTTCTGCAGCAAACTTCTTGTACCAGAATGCTTTCTTTGTAGCTTCTGATGCAGCGATATATTCTGCTTCCATGGTGGAATCTGCTATCACCATTTGTTGAAACTCTTCCAGCTAACAGCACCACCATTGCACACAAACAGACTCCCAGATGTCGACTTTCGATCATCTATGTCGGACATGGAATCCGAGTCTGTGTATCCCTAGACTTGAAGTTCTCCATTACCAAAGATCAACATCATATCCTTAGTTCTTCTCAAGTACTTAAGGATACATTTCACAGAAGTCTAGTGTTCTTCACCTGGATTTGACTGATGTCTGCTTGTGACACTCACAGCCTGGGCTATATCAGGTCTTGTACATAGCATGGCATACATGAGGCTCCCTATTATAGAAGCATACGGGATCTTGCTTATGCGTTCTATTTCCTCATATGTGCTAGGGCACATCTTCATGGAAAGATGAATACCATGTCTGAAGGGTATTAATTCCCTCTTAGAGTTTTCCATACTAAACCTCTTTAGTACTTTCTCTATGTACATCTTCTATGAAAGTCCTAGCATCCTATTCGGTCTATCCCTATAGACCTTAATTCCTAGAATAAAGGATGCTTCGCCTAGGTCTTTCATGAAGAATTCCTTAGACAACCATAATTTGACTGTT
>QRFJ01002808.1:30613-48354 GCA_006176705.1 Cocos nucifera | reverse complement strand
AAAAAGAACCGAGACACTACTGCAGCATCGAGTCAAGTCATTAACGAGAAGGTAGACTCCCTAATGACTACTCGAGGTGGTCACGCTAGTGCCCTCTTCTCTAATAAGTACTTGTACTCTTGCTTTGGTGTCTCCACACCGTAGACTTAAGACTCATCTACTAAAGAGAAGTGATTGTACACTAACCTTCCGGATCAATCACCATCCTCATTATGATCCTATGGTCGGGAGCATTTTATGAGTTAATAATGATTATTCATGTCTTAAATTTTCAACTTTTGAAAATATGAATTATCATTACCATTAACTCAAAGGATGTATCACAGACACTAAATACATATATGTGATAGAAAATAACCCATTTTATTGAATTAGTCAAAATTATAATTTTGCCCTTAGAAGTGTATTACAAGTGTCAGCCAATTCTGGCTTCTAAGGCACATATATCTAATAATTGGCTCCTGAGATACTAGGATAAGTATGATTCTAGGACTAGGAAAGGAGCAGTCATAAGATGAAGGTGGTGTATAGCCCTTCATAGGCTTAAAATTCAGGTGTGAGGACCTTGATAGGCTTGGTAGGTACTCCAAAGATTTGAGATATAAGATGGAGCAAAGAACTAGAGTCAGAAGAAGTATTAGCCAAGATAAGAGGCTGGCACACGATTAGGCTGGCTCAGATATGGGTCGAGCTAGCACGGGCTGAGATCAAGCCGATCCTCTTAGGTAGACAGAAGATAGTATCCGGATGAAATGTAGTCAAGCTAGCTCGACTTCTGACCGAGTCACCTAGGCGGTGGCGAACAAAATAGGACAGATTTTTTGTTTGATCTTAGATTGGATTTAATCCAAGGAATCTTAAGGCCTGATTTAATAAGGTCTTATGGGTGGCTAATTCATGCATGGGTTGAGTTTAGATCCAGAGGATAAGAGCATGGAAGACATGGGTGTACATGGGCTTGATGAGTGCTTTCATATATTGGGTTAGCTAGGAGAGTTTTTGGTCGAGCTTAATGGCTATGTATAAATACATAGGTTGTATTAGGATTTTATTGTGCTGGTAAATATAGATCTTTTCTTCCTCAATCTCCCTTCTCTCTTCTCTCTAGAGTTGTCATCTCAAGTCCTTGAAGAATCCCTAGAGAGGAAGGGCGCCTCCCTCATGGATCGATGGTATGCTGTCATTAGAGAATATCAAAGATCTTCTCAGGTCCAAGCTAAAGATTAAGGATTTTTGCAAACATGGTGTAGGTGAGATACCATGGCATCATAATTGGTATCAGAGTTGTTGATTCTTCCAATAGGTATGGCATGCAAGTGAGATGTAGGGATACTTCCTAAATGTGACCAACTTTGGAGCTTTTTGCTGTCAAGATTAGCTCCGAAGGGATATAGGTATAAGTGTTCCTCCGACCTGAGATCACCATGGTGATTTTCAAGCAACTCACTAAGCTTTGGTGCTGAACTACTTGAATTTTTAATTCAATGATGGAAGGATTTTGGGTACAGTCAAGTACTTGAGGAGTCGTTGTGTTAATCAAGATGGAATTGACTACTCCAGATTTCAGGAGTTATATTCAATTATGTTTTAATTTAGCAAAGCCTTGACTAGGATAGTCCTTATGAGGAGTCATAGGACTGATTGCATTGAGACATGTATGGATGTACTTTTAGAGTTGGTAGCTTAACTCTAAGTCATCCTAAATATAGAGGTCAAAGAAATGAATTATACGATAACCATATTCGAATAGGTTCTGAATATTGTGATTGCGACTATTCAACCAATCTGAATGTTGAATACCATTGCTAAATGGTCACATCAATTGGTATAGAAATTGGTTTCTATGCTACTAGTGTAGATTCAAACCTATGGGGTCATACACATTAGAGGTTTCTACTTGATCTGATGGCTAATGAAGAATCCCACTAGACTAGGACTCTATGATCAAGAGTTTCACTAGACTGAGACTTTGTGTTCAAGAGTCCTACTATATTGCGACTCTGAGTTCTACTTATCTGAGACTCTATGATCGAGAGTGCTACTAGTCTAAGATTCTATGGTTATGAGTTTCACTCGTTTGGGATACTAGCATCAAGAGTCCCATTGGTTTGGGACTCTTCGATCAAGAGTTTCATATAGATGGAACTCTGTTGTCCGAACATCCACTGAATTTGGTATCTAAGTTTATAGGAGGTCTAATTAATAATTTGATTATTAATTAACTTAATTTGATTGAGTGATGAGTTTTGGATCAACTTCAATTGAATTGGATTCAATTGGGTTTGACTCGATTAGGTTATGAGATGACCTAATCACCGAGGAGGTTTATTCTCTGATTTGATCATGAGTTGGACTTAATTAATTTTTGATTTAATTAAAAATTAATTAAGTTTATTTAAGTCTAATTTAGTTTGATTTAATCTGATCTAATTGGACCTAGCCAAATTGGTTTGAATTGGATCTTAATTAGATAATATTTGGAGTCTAGTTTGACTAGTCTTCTTTTGCACCACCCTTGACTTGCCCCCCACATTTTCTCCATGAAAATTCTAAATTCTCATAGGTTTTTCATGCACAAAAGGAGTCCAAACCATCCTCTTTAACGCCCCAAGTGGATAGGTTTTGGTTGGTTGCCATTTGAATTCAAATGGAGTTTGAATTTGAATGGGCAACCACCTGATACTTAATCCTCCATGCACACTCTACACTTTTGTTTGTTTTGTCACCAATTTAAAAGGGGCAGAAGGGTGGGGTGTGCACCAAGATGGAGAGTACTTCTCAGCCTAAAACACCTCTTGTGTGTGAAAATTAGATCTTTTTCTTGAGAGAAAATTCTAGAGAGAGGCACAGGGTGTTTTGGATGAGTGCTGTCCTAGGGTTTTAGCCTAGGGTTCAGGAAGAGAGAATGTGAGCTATGAGCATCACAAAATCATAAAGATTTTCTGAGAGATTCCTCTACCTCTCCCCTACCTCTTCTAATTTTCTAGAATGTCCAAAAAATCAGAAGAGGAAGATTGAACCAGATCGATCAACATCAACTGTTGACGATTTCGATGTCGAGCTAGCACCTTGGAGGAGCCGATCGAATCAGGAGCCTCATATGAATGATCCATAGAGGCCAGATGTTGTGTGTGGCTATATTGGAATGAGAGCACCTCCCCGACCATATACCAATTATGGCAATCAACTACCCGTGCGAAGGTATCATGTTTTGAAAACAAGTAGTGTAGGAGTAGTAAATAAGATTTGCTACCTATAGCTTTATTTTTTAGATTTTTATACATGCATATATGTCACATTATGATCCTAGATGTAGGATTTTAATGATTAGATTACTAGCTTATCTAATTAATTTGATTAATCTTTCAATTTTGCTGCATATTTTTCAAAAAAAGTTTTCAAAATCTAAGCTAGAAACCCTATTATTTTCCTTTAATTTCATAAGCATCCCATGTCAAGCATGAAATAGAAATCAAACTTTTGCTTGCATTAGGTATACAGTAACAATCTCTTAGTTTTAGATAGAGATCAAATGATAATTGAAGAGGATAGATCCCAAAGGCCACAGTAGTAACTTTTGCTCTGTTGCCTACTCGTAGGGTCATCTCTCCTAGCCTCAATCTTCTACATTTCTTAAGACCCTATATTAAAGTAGACAAGTGTACATTAGAACCAAAGTCTATAATTCAACTGATTGTAGAAGAAACCATAAGGTTAGTCTCGATCACGAGCAGGTCCAACATACCTTCTAAAGATATGTCCTTGAACTCTTCAAGGTCCTTTTCAAAATTTTTTGATCCATGACACAACCTAGGTATTCAGAACTCAAAACACTTTTCAAGTCTCTTAGCTAATCCTTATAGAGGAACCTGACAATTAGTTGTATTCAAAGAAGCTAGCTACATGGTTTAGACACAGCTAGTTTTTCTATAGAGAGAAGAAATTTCTAGTTAGACTTTTGTAATTGATTTTAGTTTATTTTAAAAATTTTATTTTTTTATAAAAAAACTTTCTTCTACTATTTCTATAAATTTCTATACTCCTCAGATAAGAAAGCAAGAACCCCTTCATGAGTTAGAATTTTTAGCAGGTACTACAGTCCCACCGATTGGCATACCACCTCATCTGATAGATCTTAGTGAATATATCAACTAATGAGTGAATAACTCATGCCCAATGCTTTTCAAGCAAATTATAGCAAACTTGATATTTGAGTCCTGAGACCTCACCTAACAGATCTTGGCCTCATTTCTTAGTTAAGTTAGACTCACCATTGAGTATCAGTGAAGCCGTCATTGGATCCTCATCTAATAGATCTTGAATCCAACCCATCTCCACCCGACTACAAATAGAGTGGTTGCTCTTTTCTGATGCAATGGAACCACTGTATCTAGACAAGAACAATCAACATCAGAGAGAGCACAACACCCTATAATGATAGAAGACCCCTCAACTTAATATTATTGATCTTTTCAAGCAAATTATAGCAAACTTGATCTTTGAGTCCTGAGACCTCACCTAATAGATCTTGGCCTCATTCTTTAGTTAAGTTAGACTCACCATTGAGTATCAGTGAAGCCGTCATTGGATCCTCATCTAATAGATCTTGAATCCAACCCCGTCTCCACCCCACTACAAATAGAGTAGTTGCTCTTTTCTGATGCAATGGAACCACTGTATCTAGCCAAGAACAATCAACATCAGAGAGAGCACAACACCCTATAATGATAGAAGACCCCTCAACTTAATATTATTGAGGAGGTTTTAATTTTAAGTCTCTTTAATCTAACTCAAGTCAGCATAATCTCATGTTTGACTAACTAGGTCCAAGTCAGCACAATCTCATGTCTGACTAGCCTTGTCGGTATGGGTGAACTCGAATGATTAAGTATCCTAGTTTAAAACTTAATCAATCAAGTTAGTCAGTAAGTATGATCATAATTAAAAACCACAATCCAGACTTTCCTTAGACTCCAATTGGTAAATTAGAATTAAACAGGTCAGCCTAGTCTAAGGCTCGAACCCTTGAGCAAAATTAGGTCTTGAGTTACTTGATTCACATCAAATATGAGTTGATGTGTCCAACTATAATTAAACTCAACTTCAAGCCCCTTTGACCTAATTTTAACCAACCATTGATTAGGTTTGATCAATTGCTCAGAATTGACAAAGGATTCTGGCTTTATCTAATCAAAGACCCTAATTGTAGTTCAATCACTAGACCTAATTATTACACCCATACGCTAACCCTCATGTTTTATACTTAAGATTAAGATCTTAAATTTTCAATTTCAAATTTTAATCCTTAATTTCAGATCTTTAATTCATAATTTTAGATCTTTAATTAAGTACATTATGAACATGAGGTAGTTTAGATGTCGAAATAATTTTTAGATCTAAACTAATAATCTATGTATCTCATATATAATTAACCCAACAAATTTAGATCTAATCAAAAATAGGTTCAATCAACTATATATCTCATGTATATTTAGATCTAATTAAACATGCAACTCATGCAAAAATCAGATCTAATAATCATGCATCTCATGCATTAGCCTAGGGTTTCAAATCTAGGATTTTGCCAAAAGTAAGTTCTTTTCTTTTCGCACTTGTTCCTCTTGATTCGTACAGG
The DNA here is from genome assembly GCA_006176705.1 of Cocos nucifera. Lineage (NCBI taxonomy): Eukaryota > Viridiplantae > Streptophyta > Magnoliopsida > Arecales > Arecaceae > Cocos > Cocos nucifera. The sequence continues at coordinate 42,719 of QRFJ01002808.1, read as the reverse complement.
CACCCCTTCCACCATAGTCCTCTATGGTAGAATGACTTTTACCACAATTCTCAAAGAGTATTAAGCTACTAAGAAATTAATTCTAATCTACACATATCATGTATGTATAAAAGAGCAATATATATCATACACCTCATGTATAATCAGGATCATCATTACATATTTTTAAATTAGATCTAACCTAATTTATTAAATCTAACTTTAGATCTAAATTCATATGTCTCATGTAACATAGATGTAACATACATTTCATATATCAATTAAAATTATATTTAAATACATCTCATGCATTAAATCAAATTCAAATTACAATCTAATGCATCATATTAAAATTAGGTTTTAATCTTATGCATGATACAAATTAGATCTAAAATTTTTGATTAACATATTATCAAATAACGTTCAAGGATCATTCTAGGACAATAGCTTATTAGAACAATCTTGAACTTTAACCAGAAATTTTTTGATCTATTAAATCTAATCTTCAGATCTTAATCTAATGTATGTGAAATGTCCTAGGCTCCAATACCACCTGAAGGATTTTTTAGAAAATCTAATCTTCTAGTGCATGCTGAAATTTAAAATCAGATCTGGCAACAAAAAAATTTTAGGTATGATTAAAATATTTTTAATCAAACATGCACACAATAGATCTAATATATTACCATCCTAGGATCTATCACATGCAAGACTAAGATGCTGAAAAATAAAAATCAAATTTTAAAAAAATCAATACCTTTGCATGGGTAGCAAAACACCACAATCGAATTATCATAATAATCTAGTTCCTATAGAGCCGTACATGCATCCAGCCTTTACGGATATCCATGCAAAGCTCTCGATCTAATCAGAGTTTTATGTCTTCATCGGAGTGTTAGCTTTCTTGTAGAAGATGCCTCCTAATGGTAGATTTGATTTCTTCATGGATCACATAAACTCTTTGGAGAAAGGAAGGAAAAGGAGGAAGAAGAACCCTTCTTCTTCCTTTCTCTCAAAATGAAACACCCACAAGAGGGGAGGCCCTCTCTTCTTCTTTTTTTCTCATGCCTTAGAAGAAAGAAACCCATACCCCAAAATTCTATTTTCATGTTAATTATCTCAGCCTATCTCATGCCCTTAGATAATTTAATAAGTGGCATCCAAGAGTTTTGACTTTAGGTCAAAGTCCTAGTAGGATTAGGACTTTGAATGTTGGATGCCTTCCACTAGGGAATCCACATTAATAATTAGAAAAAGGGGGTGGTGTGGAGACCTTTCTTACATGCAAAAATAATGGGAGAAGGCGGCCTTCTTAGGTGGTTGGGCATAGCTGTTAGTTGGTGCATGAAACTAATGAGTCCTGGTCCAACTAGGACTTGCTTGATTCTTGATTCAACCACTAACGAATTCTAGGACCAATTCCAGCTAACCTAGAAATTAGTTATAACCAATTAACGAATTAGGTCCAAGCCTAATTAGAAATCCAATTAGGCCCTAATATAATTAGAAAATTAGTTAGATCAAATCCTCATCAAACTAGGGATTGATTTCTTGGATAATTGGGTTATCTCATAACCCATTAGGATTTGATCCAATCAAATTCAAATCAAATCAAATTGAATTCCATTCAATTAGATTTAATTCTAATCCCATTGCTCAATCAAATTGAGTCCTATTGCAATCCAATTGCAAATTAATCCTTTTACAACTTACTAACTCTTAGTAAGTTTGATAATTATAGCAATTGCATTGGATTAATCATCAATCATATTGATAATAAATTCATACACGATTCGTAATCGCGAATCAACTATTTGATCAGTCAAGAACCTCTTTGTGTGTGACCTCATAGGTTCAATTCTATTTGATAGTGGAAAACATTATAATCTCCATCAATAATGTCATTGAAACTCCTTTCAATGGACTGAAACTCTTTCAAATTTAATCAATCAAGAATTATCGATCACCAAAATAATTTTTATTAATTCCACAATCCACCAGTGATACATGGTAGTATACAGTGACAACCCTACTAACATAGCCTATAGCACGGTGATCATTGGAGAAGAGGAATAGAAGATGCATGAAACAAAAGAAATAGAAGAAAGAGGAAGAAAAATTTCTTCTCTCAAATTTTAATTCAATAAACTCAAAATTAACTGATTATATCGATGGCCAAGGGTCTTATTTATAATGTAAAAGCCTTAATTCAAAAGTGAACAAGAATCCTAAACAAAATCAAAAAGAACAAAATGAAATAAAGTCAAAAACTAGACTTCCAATCAGACTAGAAATTTTAGTAATCTTGCGCACTCCCATAAGCCTGTTAGATAATTTAATTGGGCTCCAAAATTTATGATGGTGGTGAACCAACTAAACCTATAGGGCTCAAAGAGAGATTTCTAGAATGGGATCATAATAAGAATTCTAACATCGGGTAACAAAGTTATGGCCATTCTAGTTCGATAGTGTTAGAATCCTGCAGGAATCGGTGCGATCAGGCTGATTTTGGACCCTTTCGAGTTCGATCCTTTGAATTCATATATCTATCTATTGTGATATCTACTTCACTAGTACAACTAAAAATAAACTTCTAGATGTAGTTACCATATAGTTCGGTTCTTTTGTTATGAGTTTCGACTAGACATATGTCAAGGATAACTCGTCAAACCCGTTTGTTTGTCATATGCCAGATTCAATCAACTCGAATCTATGTGAAATCTTTTGAAAATTATCTCCATCATTCAGCTACTATGGCTATGGTCTTTAGGACTCAGTTTCATGAATTGCATAGGACCACTTCTTATCTAACAAAGTCGATAGATCCCATCTTGGTGCATATCCTATTCCTATAATGGATCTACTGTAGCCAACATACATTTCAAGATTTCTAATGGCTAGGTAACCAAGTGATTGCACAGTCAAACTATAGTAACCTCACTATGAATAGTCAAGGTATTACAAGTCAAATAACTATTTATACAATTATAATATCGAGTATATCACTGACGAGTAGGTAGCTATCCAAGTGACTTCTCATGCTGATCATACTCAGTACCCTTGATCTTCATCAAGCACCAATACTCTCGATCCAATATCTCTCCACTGTAGACTCGAGATGCATCTATCCATAAAAAAAAGTGATATGTGCACTGATCTATCTGGATCAGTCACCATCTCGGTGACGATCAATCGATCGAGAGCATTTAGAAATTAATCACTAATGACGTGTGCCTCAAATTTTGAACTCTTGAGAATACCAATCATCATCTATTAATTCCTTAGATGATTCATCGATACCATTAAAACACAACATGAATGAAAAGTAATCAAAACTTTTATTATTTAAAAATTTTAATTATAAAATAATGTCCCTAGAATGTGTATATGTGTCAGCCTGAAGGAAAAACTAGATTAGTGCTACAAGATCGGCTTGATCGAATCAGGTCTTGCAGCAAAAAATTTTAAAATTTTCTACCTGATACAATTAGATCTAAGAATTCTTAGATTTGATTATATTTATCTAAAATTAAAATATATAAAAAAAATAAAAACTATGATATCAAATATCACATGATTGGATGAATAGTTCACCTTACAATGATGATCTGATGCTATCCGAGGTTCCAATGTTAGCCACGCACATGCTTGGTCTCTACCAGCATCTACTTGGATCAGATCTAGAGATTTTCTCTTTCTAAATCTGATCACAAAAGATCAGATCTGGAATCTCTCTGGTATGCCTTTGATCTAATCTCCGGCAGCAGGACATTCATTACATGAATAGATCTTCTTGACACAGTCTTCGCAACAGCATCACTCAACCTTTGATGGCAGATTCACCCAACCCCTTGGGCATGGAGAAGAGGGAGAGGAGGAGGGTGAGATGGCATGGGAGATAGAGGTAGAGGCAAAGTGGTGGTGTGGTAGTTCAATTGACCAAACACCTTTGGTGAAGGGTCTATATATAGACCTATGCGCAACCTTAGAGTCCTAGAGCTTTAAGCAATTGATTTGCTTAAAGCAAAAGGATTCTCCTTCAATTCCACACCCACTATCAGATTTTTCATTATTTTGTCGCACAAAATATAAGGAAAAATGGCTTTACATATTGGGATAAGAAGGCTTTAGGCATAGAAGAATTATCTCCCTAGAAGTTTGAACAATTCAAACTCCATCCATGCTTATCCACTAAGGGCGCACACTAAGAGAGGGCATGCGCCTTCTTTCTCCAGAAAAATATTCTCCTAGGGCATGGACCCTAAGATAATCTCCACGGGATCCCTTCTTTCCTGCAAAGATTGGGTCAAAAGATTCTTGTCCTGATGCCCTTTGCATGGGATTAAGACAAGCCCCGATCTCACCAGAACAAGCTTCGATTTGATCAGGACAAGATCCAATCAGATCAGGATAAATCCATACATGATTCCTGGATGAGCCAAATCAGATTTAACTAAGTTCAGACCAACCAGAAAGTCTATAGGAGGAGAAAGTCAGCTCTAATCGTGTGCTAGCATGATTTTCTTGAACATGATTAGATCTAATCCAAATCAATCAAATCATGTTGGTCTAATTAATGACATCTAGATCCAAATCATTATTTATGTGATCCAGTTAGATTTAATTCTATATGGTAATGGGATATATCACAATCTTTATCATCAATATCATCAAAATATCTTTCGATGGATCAGAACTCTTTCGATTCATCCAATTAGAATCATCAATCATCAAGACAAGTCTAATTGGTCCCAAAATCTACCTATGACACCTAGCAGTATATGGTGGCAATCCATCAGAACCTAATGTGAACCTCTTGATGCAGCTAACTGTATGATTGAGTTCTTCTATCATGATCCCCAATAGGATCTAGGTCAAGATGAACTCCTTGGACCCAACACCTATCATGTGAATGAATCATTCATTTCGAGTCTGATGCAAAATCCTAATAGAAACTCCTTTCTATTATTTCACACTGCCATGGTCATGGGCTTTAGGACTCGATCTCATGATCATCATGGGATAATTTTTCATCTATCAAGATTGATAGATCCCATGTTGGTGTAATCCAATTTCTATAATGAACATGCTATAGCCAACATACACCTCAAGATTTCAAATGGCTAGAAGATCAAGTTATAGTGTAGTCAAACTATAACATACTCAAAGTGAACTGCCGATGCACCTCAAATAAAAAAATTAGACAAAACAATAGCATCGAGCTAGTCATCGATGAGAAAGTAGACTCCCTATGACTGCTCAAGGTGGTCGTGCTTAGTGTCATTATTCTTAACAAGTACTTATACTCTCGTTCCAGTGTCTTCACACCAAAGACTCAAGATACATTTATCTTGAAAAAGCGATCATACACTAATCTTTTAGATCGATCACCATCCTTATGATGATCCTATGATCGAAAGTAGTTTATGAGTTAATTATGATAACATATGCCTTAAATTTTCAACTCTTAAGAATATATGTTATCATCCTCGTTAAATCCATGGATGTATCACTTATACTTTATACACAATGTGATAGAAAAAAAAAATTTATTAATTATAAGTCAAAATTATAAAAATACTTCTAAAAAGTATTTCACAAGTGTCGGGGAATCTGACTTCTAAGACACACATCTAACAAACTTTCACTAGACTTAAAGCCAATTGGCTATAAATTTAAGCCCCATCTTCTCAAGGTGGGCTTCGATCTTCTGTTGGCTCAAAAGCTTCATTAGTGGATCACTGCATTGTCTGTAGTGTCGACTCTCTTAACCTCGACGTATCCAATCTTGAGGTAATCATGGATGAGATGAAACCGCCGCTTGATATGCTTGGATTTCTGGTAAGATCTCGGCTCCTTAGCTAGAGCTATGGTGCTGTTGTTATCGTAGTATAAAGAGATGGCATCTTATGACTTCAAACTCTGCAATGAACTTCTTAAAACAGAATACCTCCTTCATAGCTTTCAAAGCAATGTACTCTGCTTTCATGGTGGAGTCTGCTTGAAATTCTTCTAGCTTACAACACTACCATTGCATAGAAATAGACTTTCAGATGTTGACTTTCGATCATTTATGTTAGACATAAAGTCTGAGTCTATATACCCCTGAACCTGGAGTTCTCTATTACCAAAGGCTAGAAACATATCCTTAGTCCTTTTCAAGTACTTAAGAATTTATTTCATAGAAGTCTAGTGCTTTTTACCTAAATTTGACTGATACCTGCTTGTGATAGTTCCAGAATGTGTGATAGTAGGTTGTGTACATAGCATGGCATACATGAGGCTTCCTATTGCTAAAGTATAAAGAATCTTACTCATGCATTCAATCTCTTTCGATGTGTTGGGCCATATCTTCTTGATGAGATGAATGCCATGTCTGAAGGGCATAAGTCCCCTCTTGAAGTTCTCCATACTGAACATCTTCAGCACTTCCTCTATGTACATCTTCAATGAGAGACCCAGCATCCTTTTTAGTCTATTTCTATAGACCTTAATCTCCAAAATGAAGAATGCTTCTCCTAGGTCTTTCATAAAAAACTCTTTAGACAACCATACTTTGACCGAGGTCAACATGAGAATGTCATTCCCAATTAGGAGAATGTCATCCATGTACAATACGAGAAAGACAACAGCACTCCTACTGACCTTTTTGAACACATAGGACTTCTTTTCATTTTTCATGAAACTAAATAATTTGATCACATCATTAACATGAGCATTTCAGCTCTGAGATGCTTGCTTGAGTCCATAGATGGACCTTTGCAACTTGTAGACCTTGTGATCACCATCACTAGAAGTGAAACCAAGCGGTTATTTCATATAGATATTTTTCTCAAGATATCCATTTAAGAATGCCATTTTCGCGTCCATCTACTATATTTCATAATCAAAATATGCCACAATTGCAAGCTGATGCATGCTAATCTATATCTATGGCAAGTGCACCAGTCGATCAAGTAATAAAGTAAATGAGTAGAGCATCATCCTTAGAGGATTAAAAAATAAGTACTGAAAAGCTCTTTCCTATGCTTTATTTAGAAAATTGATTTATGAGAATAAGAAATTAAAGAACAAAATAAAAAAATAATTAAAAATTTTAAGAAAATAAAGAGTGTATAATTATTAGGATTTTAAATTTAAGAGCAATGTGCTACTAAGACAATCGGTTCACCAACTCAGTCAATACAATATTCAGGTTATTAGATTAATTTTATTTCATGTGATGGTGGAGTCTTCTAATTTATTTACTATCCTTTGGTCCAGGCGTAGCAAAACTATCAATATTTATTAATTATCCTTTAGTTCAGGTATAATTTAAATAAATATTAATACATTAAGTTTTGTGAAATCCTCTAATTAAAATACGCTGCGTCCAAAGCATACTAAAATTTTCGTATGCATATGAATTCTAATTTGATTCATAATACAAGGTATATAATCAAGAAGCAATGATATAAATGTACTTGGTCTGTAACATCTATGTTCATCAGATCAATTAGAAGATGGTCAGTAATCTAAAAATATTAAGATCAGATTTATATACTCCTCATGAATAAAATTTAAAATTAAAAATAAATCATACTGAATATTGCATCAAAAGAGTGGCTATACCTTAGCCTTAGTAAAAAAAAATTTAGTTCATGATAACAAGTTCAAAAATAGCAAATAAAATAAAAAGCATAAAGAAATTAGATTGTTTGATTGCTGAAATTGTTTGTCCGTCGCTCTTAGTGTGGAGAACTTGGTGAAGAAGAAGAGAAACTCCTTGATCAATGTTCTGATTGTCAGAAAAAGAAAAGAAAAAAAATTAAAAGCCCTTTCTTTTCTCTCAAAAATCTCTCTTCTCTTTCTACCTCTCTCTCTCCTCTCTTTCTCTTCTTTTTCTTTTTTTTTACCGTCTCCCCTTTTCTTCTTCTTTTCTTTTCTTCAATAATAGACCTTTTTGTAGGCTGAGAGGTGGATTTTCTACCAAAATTCTCTTAAAAATTAGGTTTAAAACTCTCAAAATAACTCAAAAAGAATCCTGGATCAATTCTAACCATTGGATGTTGATCGAACGGTCCAAAAATCACTCAAAAATCATCTTAAAATCCCAAATCAAGTCAGAATTTATTTGGACCATCGGATCAACCTTATAGATTGAATCTCGACTGTCAGATCATGCACAGGAAAGCTTCTGATCTTTGGTTTAAAGTTGGGATGAATCTCAACCGTTGGATCTCGATCGAGAGCTGTGGATGCCGTTCGTCAGCACATCCATTTTGGTCGTCCGATCAAATCCCAATGAAAGGCACACATCGGATTAGACAAAATTTCTAAATTATCCTCTATAGACCATGCACGAGCCCGATGTTGCATGGACCACCACATTCTTCAATCAATCGAAGCGCACTTCTCCATGTGAAATTCCCAAAATGCCCTCCAAATGGTCCATCATGCGCCATGAAAAATGCTGACGTCAGCTTGGCATCAACATTGCATCAGTAGGTTGGTCTGTTGGGTGTGATCGGACTGGGCAGTCTGCTGAGCCAATTTTTTTGAATTGGTTTGAACCGGATCGGCTTCTTTTCTTTTTTGAAATTCAATTTTGGGCTCGTTTGAAGTCCATTTTGCCTGAAATTTATTTCATCTGAACCAGAAAAATAAGATCTTCATATTGGTGGCCTTCTTTCCTATATAAGATTAATAAAAATATTAATTTTTAAAAAAATAAATTAATTTATTTTATAATTTAATACTTTTATTAGTATATTTTTACCACTTATCACACCTCCTAACTTAGTCATTGCTAGTTCCTTAGCAATGTTTTATTTAATACCATGTTTCAATAAGATTATGCATCACAAAGATAAAATCTAGGACTAAAGGTCAAAAAGTTTAGAAAATACTGCTAACTAAGCATTGAGCTTCAGAAGCAAATTTTTCAGTCAATACAATTAAAAACTTTCTTAGAGTACATCAAAGATCTATAGCACTTGTGTTCGTGATGACTAACTTTAGCATTTCAGTATTAAATTAAAAGAACAAAAGTATCCTCTCTTATCACCTATTTTGGTCAATTTTCTATACATTCTCAATTTTATACTCATGAATTAAGGTAGCTTTCACACTGCCTTTTTTTTTTTTTTTTACTGTGCTGAGCATCCTGGCCTTTCCTTTCACCATTTTACGTGAATTTTCACACTTGACCTAGGTGCAGAGACCCAGTTACTAGGCTTTGGGCAATCCACATATACTCTATCTTTTGCACTTTATTTTTAGGCAGGTAGCTCTTTCCTTAAATTCAAGTTTTTTTGATTAGAATGTATATTAATTATCAATTTTCAGTGATAATTGAATCCTCAGTTGGCCTTATAATCAATACCTACTTTGCCTTGTTAGTGTGCATGTGCAATTAGAAGTGCTAATAGTCTTTTAATGACCTAAGTAGGCTGCTAAAAGTTGACCAACTAATCTACTTCTTTAACTCGTTACATTCATTAGCAAATAATTCTATCTTTTATCACTTGTCCAGTTTATCTTGCTCAAGATTTTCTTCTTGACACATGATTTATTTTTTTTTTACCCCCTAAATTATTCTACATTGTCTTAAAGGAGAAAGAAAAATAAAGGGTGCAATAAAGGATAGGAAGGAATACACCTGATTTGGTTCAGTCTGGTTCTTTGGAGCTTTGAAATTTTGCTTGAGCTCTCATTGATTTTTTTCTGCAAAATTAAAAATACACACCAAAGCAGTAAAAGAGCAATAATAAATTACTAAAAAATAAAAGAAAAGAAAAATGATCAAAACTAAAAAGAAAAGAAACAACCTATCTAGTAGTTCTGATTTATAGTCTTCAGCTTGACTTTCTTTGAGTTCTAAAGTGGATCAATCTGGTGCCACTTCAATTGAAATACTTTCATGTTTGATCGAGTCCTCTTTCAATTTGACATTGCTAGCTTTTATAGTTTCAAACCTATTTTCTATAGAATTCTCATATAATGGATTGTCAATAATATCAATTAGAAAATAAGTTTGATTATCATCAGGATGTTTAGTATCTTTGAAAACATTAAAAGTAACTTGTTCATCTTGGACTCTAAGAATTAATTTTTCTTGTTGAACATCTATTAAAGCTCCTCCAGTAGCTAAAAAGGGTCTCCCTAAAATAAGGGGTACATCATAATCTTCTTTCATATCAAGAACAATAAAATCAACAGAAAAAATAAACTTGTTTACCTTTACCAAGACATCCTCCACTATACCTCTTGGATATTTGATGGATCTATCGGCTAATTGAAGAGTAATAGTGGTAGGCTTTGGTTCTCCTAGACCCAGCTTCCTGAAAATAGAAAAAGGCATAAGATTAATACTTGCTCCTAAATCACATAAAACTTTATCAAAACTACAATCACCAATAATGCAAGGGATAGTAAAACTCCCTGGATCTTTTAGCTTCTGTGGTAATTTATTTTGAAGTATTGCTGAGCATTCTTCATTCAAATTTATTCTCTCATGCTCCTTCAATTTTTTCTTATTTGTTAGGATTTCTTTGAGAAACTTGGCATACTTGGGCATTTGAGTGATATCATCAACAAAAGGAATATTAATATATAAATTCTTTAATATTTTGAAAAAACTAGAAAATTTTTTATCTAGATTTGTCTCTCTGGAAATGGTAGTGGTGGCACGTAGGGCTTCACATTTGGGTCAGCAAACTATATACCTAGAGACCATCCATCTACTGATTGTTTTGGTGACTGACAAATTTTAATTGATGGTTCCTTATTTGTAGTTGGCTCTTCAGTCTCTTTCTTCTGATGTGGCTCCTCCAACTTTGTACCACTTCTTAGGGTGATAGCATTGACTTGCTCCCTTGGATTGGTCTCTGTGTTGCTGGGCAAGGATCCCTGAGGTCTCTCAGAGATTATCTAAGCCATTTGACCTATTTGCATCTCCAAGTTTTGAATTGCTGCTGCTTGATCCTGTGTAAGTTTGGCTTCTAAATTTTTTATAGTTACCTCTTGATTTTGCATAAATTTGACCAACAGCTCTTCCATGTTGGACTTCTTTTCAGGTACTTGGAAATCCCAGGGGTGGCTATTGTGCTGCATTTTGATTACTCCATGAGAAATTTGGGTGCTGCCTCCACCCTTGATTGTATGTGTTAGAATAAGGATTATTTTGTTGTGGCCTAAAAAAATTATCAACATAATTAGCTGTATCAGTTGCTTTAACAAAAGGATTATCTGTCTGGCAATTGCTCGTATCGTGTCCTCCTCCACACAGGTCACAGGTGATGCTCTGAACATGCATAGATGTTTCCTTCAAGTTGTTGACTTTGGCTCTAAGGACTATAATTTCAACTAGTAAGGTTGGCACGCAATCTACTCCCTGCACAGCTGCTAGTCTTTTTGGCATCATGTATTCTATCTGCCACTGATAGCTATTTGATGCCATCTCATCGATCAGATCGAAGGCTTCTTCCTTCATTTTTTGACTAATTGTTCCTCCTGTTGCTGCATCAATCATAGAATGATTAGTAGGAGATAAACCATTATAAAAAGTTTGTATCTGAAGCCATACAGATAGTTGATGATGTGGACATCTCCTCAATAATTTCTTGAAATACTCCCAAGCCTCATATAGTGTCTCCATGTCCATCTGCATAAAGGAAGTGATATCGTTATGCATCTTGGCAGTCTTGGAAGGTGGAAGTACTTGGCTAAGAATTTTTGGGCTAGGACATCCCAAGTTGTGATAGAACCTGTAGGAAGAGAATGAAGCCAACTCTTAGCTTTGTCCTATAAAGAGAAAGGAAAATAACCTTAATCTAATAGCATCATCCGACACCCCATTAATTTTAAAAGTATCACAAAGTTCAAGAAAGTTAGAAATATGGGCATTCGGATCATCATGCATGTGTCCACTGAATTGGATAGTTGATTGAATCATCTGGATCATCGTTGATTTTATTTCAAAATTATTTGCTCATACAGATGGTCTCCTAATGCTTGAAGCTACATCGACTATAGATGGTGTGATCGTTTAATGGACGAGTGTACTGATCGATAGCTTCATGCTGTCCTTTGATTCACCATATTCTAATCCTAGATTGATGTCGTTAGGATCTTCAGCTGCCATGTT
>QRFJ01002808.1:0-30588 GCA_006176705.1 Cocos nucifera | reverse complement strand
TTAAAAATTAAAAAATAAAAGTAAAATAAAAAGCTAGATCAAAAATTTAATTATTTATTTAGACACATCCTAGCAACGTGCCCAAAAACGTATTGCATTGCTATCGTATAGTATGGCAAAGTTGCACCAATCGATCAATTAAAAAGTAATGAGTAATCGTCCTAGAGGATTAAAAATAATACTGAAAAGCTTTCCTATCTATTAGAAACCATTTTAAGAATAAAAAATAAAGAACAAAAATAAAGAAATAATTAAACTTAAAAAATAAAGAAGAGTATAATTATTAGTTAAATAGAACAATTGTGTAACTAAAGGCAATCGGCTTCACCAACTCAATCAATTACATATCAAGATATTAAATAATTTTATTACATTATATGGTGAGTCTTCAAGATTTCATTATTCCTTTTGTCCTGCTTAGAACTATTAGTATTTATAATATCCTTTCCAGGATTGAAAAAAATTAAATCATAATTTGTTGAAAAACCTCTAATTAATGAAATACGCTCATCCAAAGTGCACTAAATTCTGCATGATATAAATTTCTATTTTATTTCATAAACAATAATAATCAAAGCAAAACATAAGATTACTGTCTAACAGTTTAATTCATCAGAATCATTAGAAAGAATCCAGTAATCAAAAAAGCATAAAATCAATTAATATACCTTCTTCATGAATTAAAATAAAATTAAAAATAAAATCATAACTAATAGCATCAAAAAAGATAATAAACCACCTTAGATAAAAAAAAAATTTATAGTTCATATAATAAGCTCCAAAAATAGTAAATAAAATAAAACAGCAGTAGAAATAGGACTGTTTGAAACTGTGCTGTAGTAATTGTTGTCCGTCGACTCCTTGTGTGTAGGAGACTTGTGAAAGCCAAAGAAAGAGACAACTGCCTTGAATCAATGTATCTATGTGAAAAGAACAGAAAAAAATAATTAAAAGCCCTTTCTTTTCTCTCAAAAAATCTCTCTTCTCTTTCTACCTCTCCTCTCTCCTCTCTCTTCTCTTCGTTTCTTGTTTTTACCGTCTCCTCCTTTTCTCTCTTATTTCTTTTCTCAGGCATAACGATTATTGGTCCTTCTTTTATGGCCTCAAAGAAGTGATTTTCCACGAAATCCTCTTAAATAAGGTTTAAAACATCTCAAAACAAACTCAAAAGAAATCTTGGACAAATTCTAACCATTGGATGATTGATCAACGGTCCAAAAAATCACTCAAAAAATCATCTTAAAAATTCTAAATCAGTCAAATTTTTTTCGACCATCGATTGGCCTAAAGATAACTCTACATCAGATCGTGCATAGGAAAAACGGTCTGGATCTTTCTTTAAAACTCAGGATTGAATCTCAACCATGTGATTATCTCGATCGGAGAGCTGCAGATTCCGTTGGTTAGAGCATGCATTTCGATCGTGTCCGATTCCATCCCATGAAAGGCACCCTCGGACAAAAAAAAATTCTTTAAATTACCCTCGTATAGACCATTGTGACCTGGTGTTGCGTGACCACCGCATTTTTTAGCCAATCGGATCGCCTGTTCCCATGTGAAATGTTTCAAAAACCTCCAAATGGTCCACGTGGCCGAAAAAAAACTGACGTCAGTCTTGTCATGTTGCATCAGTCGGTCACGGAGTTCGTCAGATCTGGACGGTCACTGAAGCCAATTTTTTGAATCTGTTTGAAACCAAGACTCGCTTTTTTTTTTGAAATTCCATTTCGGGTGGTTTGAAGTCTGCACTTGAAATTTATTTCATCTAAATCAGAAAAATACAAATCTTCATATTGATGGCCTTCTTTTCGCAATAAAATAATAAAATATCAATTTTTAAAAAAATAATTAATTATATAAAATTTAAAACTTTATTAAGATAGTTTATCACTTATCACGCAAGCAAGTGGTGGATGAATTTAAGCCATCCCACTAGCATGAAGGTATGCATATAATCATATGTCATTTATTTGCACTAATTTACATGCCACTATTCTAGTCATGAACCTGTTCTCACCTTTTCCATCTGCACCATCTTCTTTTGCAAGCAATCTACTTTACATCCCAATAGATTATAATATCTTTAGGTAGATCTACCAAGTCCAGACTTGATTTGGTGCATAATTCAATTTTCACTTCATGCCTCTCGCATTTCCTTAATTGATATCTCGATTATCGCTCCATCATACGTTTGATATGCGTCACCATTATATCCCTACTTTTTTACCTAAGATATATTATTCTTCCACCATCCTCTCTGGACCATTATAACCTACAGTATCTCTAAGAGTTGAAAAATTCTATTGCATCTAGACGTGCGAATGAGGTATGTTTTGATGTCAGACTGATTGGTGTTCTCCAGATTTCTTGTCATGCTCTTTGAAATTTTGTTCTGGGCCTAATTCTATCTAAATTCGATGCCACCATCTGCTAACAAATATTTCAAGAAATATATAAGATAAGCAAACTCACAATTCACCATTCGTCTCAGAAGATAGGAATAATATTCCTAATGATTCTTTAAGAATCCAATAAATCGAGTTCTAAGGAACCTGATTCTAATTTGTCTTCTTCTCTGATATGGTCCTAACAATCTCAAAATGTTTGAGATAACTTCAATAGTTGTTCTACCATGCCATAATCTCACATGTGTGGTAGGAACAATATTTAGATGGAATTCTAATCAGTAAAATACGTATTGCAGTTACAAACATATGTCTCCAAAAAAAATTATAAGATCCAGAAGCTTCATTCATGGAAGATCGCGACCATACCAATGGGAGGTGTTGGTTCTCCATTTAAAATCCCACTGAGTTAAGAGTATATTCAGATGAGTTCCATCATAAAACTGCCATTATTCCTTGAGAAAAATCCAAAATTCCGACTAAGATATTCACCTCCTCGATCTATACGCAAAAGACATAAATGCTTTCTGATTCTTATTTCTCCACTTCATGTCTGAATTTATTAAACTTTGTCAAAAGCTTCAAACTTGTGTCGTAACACATCACCCATATCAAGAAAAATCATCATAAAAATAATAAAGTAAGGATTAAACCCTATCTTTCTAAGCGCACTCGCAATGAACGCACACAATTATTGTACCCAGGGCCAATAACTTTATATCCCTTCCCCCATCCTATTTAAAGAAGCTGCATTTTTCTAAAGACCTGATCACAAATCAATAGATTAAAAATAATGACCATATTAATTCTAATTTATTAATTTTATCTTTTCAGCTAATAAGCTAAACCAATGTACCAAAACTTTTGTCAAACTATCCTAGTCACTGATCTATGGCATTTCATTATTGCTCGACATATAACAAAATAGTCTATATGTAATATAAATCTTAACTAAGAAAACCATTGCATTTATTCTTCAAAAAAAATAATAAGTATCTAAAGAAACTAATTAGATATTCATACCAAACAAAATAAAATAAATTCTCTCCAATAGTATAAAGAAATAGTTCCAAGTACTAAGCTTTCCGATTTAATCAAAGAGGAATTCCTATGGGCACGTAGCAAAACTTACTCATTTCAAGATCAAATCATCATCTCACCTTCTCTCATCCTCTTGCTATCCTTAAGATCCTGCATAGAAAGTGCACAAATGAGCACTAGATCCAAAGTCAAGCATACAACTATATGTAGAAGAAATCATTAGGTTCACCTTAATGATGAGCATACTTTAGAAGGTCCACCTTCCTTCTTGCTCTTCAAGCTAACCAGGTACGTAGGGCAGTTCTATTTTCAATAGCCATCGGAGTTGCAGTGAAAATATATGTCCTCTATGGCCTTCTTCTTCAACTCACCCTTCTTCTTTTCCTCTGTTTTCTACTTCTTTGTAGACTTCTTCTTCTTTCCAAAATACTTTTTCTTGAAAAAAATCTACTCCACAATAAGAACTGAGCTCTTTGAACTCTTCAAAGTTTGCTCAACAGTAATCAGCATATTCATTAACTCAATCAAGGTACGCTAGAGCTTATTCATATGAAAGTTCATAATGAACTACTCATATAAATCAGTTAAGGACTGCAGGAACATATCAATCTACAGATCCTTGTCCATCAACATTCGAAGCTTCTCAAGCTCTTCTAGGTCCTTAGTCATCGATAAGCAATGATCTTGGACTGACTGTCCATCATGCATCTACGCTTTGAAGAGTCTTCATGATACTTGATAGCATGCCGCATGACTCTGCTCACCGTACAACACTTATAGGTAGGCCAACATTTACTGTGCAATCTTTATGTCTTCCTATTGGCACTGCAACTCATCAGACATTGAGCCCAACATGTAGCACCTAATCTTGTTGTCATCATCCAACCACTTCTCATATGACGCTCTCTGATCGACGGTCGGATGGGTTGGAATAGTGAAAAATTCCTGATCCAAAATATAGGTCAACTTCTTGGAACTCAAAATAATTTTCATGCTTCGAAGCCAATCCTTATAATTAGGTCTGGTCAATCAGTGGGTGTCTAGGATTCTAGCTAGGGAGTTTGACGTAGATATTTTTCTATAAAGAGTCAAAGTTTCTAGTTAGACTTATAATTGACTTGATCAATTTATTAAAAAATTTTATTTCTAAATAATTTTAGACTTTCACTATTTTCTTGGATCCTAATATTTTTTTAGTAGAGATGCAAAAATCTTTACGATCAAAAACTTTTAGTGGGTGATGCGGTCCCATCAATTTGCTCACCACCTCACTTAATAGTTATTGATGATGATTTAGTCGATACGTGGATAACTTTTGTCCAATATTTCTCTAAACATAGTGCACCTAACTTGGTCTCTAATTGATGAAGCTTACCATGCCCAAAATATTGCTCCACTCCTTAGTTAAGTCACACCTACCATTTGCACGAACTAGATTCATGATTGGAACCCTCACCATATTTGAAATATTGAGCCCAATCCATCCTTCAATTCATAGCATCTTATGCCTAATAGATATGATGGCATCTTTTTGGTGTAACTGAACCACTATATCCAATTGAGAACAATCAACCCTAATAAGGGCCTGCACAACTACAATGGTAGAAGACCAATTGACTTAATATTTTCTTAGAAAGATTTTAGTTTAGGTCTCTTAGACTCAACTAGTCAGTTTTGACTAACCTAGTGGCATGGATTAGCTTGAATTATTAGCCACCTCAATTCAGAACTAGATCGATCCAGTTGGCCAAGTAAGATCGATGGGAGGGACATACCGTTAACTCATCAAGAACACATCCAAGTTGAGTAGCTCTCAATTAAAGACCACTAGTCGTATCTACTATATTTACCTTAAACATTGATTTATCTAACTAGAACTGATCGAATTAGCCTATAATCCAGGCTAGAACTTTGGAGCCAAATTAGATCTTGAAGTGGTCGACCACATGTAGCTGTGGATCAATCTTGACCAAACTTACATCTAATGGATTGGTCAATTTAAGAAATCCTGATCTCACCTAACCAACTCTTGATTTGGTTTGATCAACACTGTTAGACCTAATCAAGTTACCTATATCCAAACCTATATTTTATGAAAGTGTTTTAGATCTAAAAATTCTTAATTTTTAGACATCATTTGTTTCATAACTTAATTCTTAATGAAGTCCAATAGGGTTCAAAAATAAAACATGTTACAAAGATTCTAAGATTTTTGGATTTAAGGTTTTGTAGAAAAGTAAGTTTTGCTTTTCTGATTGAGGATAAACTGTTAGATATATGTGCCCTAGAAGCCAGAATTGGCTGACACTTGTAATACACTTCTAGGGGCAAAATTGTAATTTTGACTATAATTAATGAAATGGGTTATTTTCTATCACACATGTGTATTTAGTGTCTGTGATACATCCTTTGAGTTAATGGTAATGATAATTCATATTTTCAAGAGTTGAAAATTTAAGACATGAATAATCATTATTAACTCATAAATAGCTCCCGACCATAGGATCATCATGAGGATGGTGATTGATCCGGAAGGTTGGTGTACGATCGCTTCTCTTTAGTAGATGAGTCTTGAGTCTACGGTGTGGAGACACCGGAGCGAGAGTACAGGTACTCGTTAGAGAACGAGGGCACTGAGCGTGACCACCTCGAGTAGTCATTAGGGAAGTCTACCTTCTCGTCAATGACTGACTCGATGCTGCAGTAGTGTGTCTGGTTCTTTGACCTGAGATGCATCGGCAGTTCACCTTGAGGGTGTTATAGTTTGACTACACCATTACTCGGTCTCCTAGCCATATGGAACCCTGAGGTGTATGTTGGCTATAGCATGTTCATTGTAGGAACTGGATTGCATCAAGATGGAATCTATCTACCTCGGTGGTAGAGGAGCAGCCCTATGATGATCATGAGAATCAAGTCCAGAAGCCCATGGCCATGGCAGAGTGAAATAATAGAAAGAGTTTCTATTTAGATTTTCACATTGGACTCGAATCGAATGATTACATCATATGACAGAGACTAGGGTTTGACGAGTTCACCTTAACCCTAATCTGATCGGGGCTCAAGATAGAAGAACTTAATCACACAGGTAGCTGCACCAAGAGGTTCGCATTCAGCTCTGATGGGTTGCCACCATATACTGCTAGGTGTCACTGGTGGATTTTGGGAGCAATTAGAATGATTTAGATGATCGATCATTCTAGCTGTTCGAATCAGAAGAGTTCTGATCCATCGAAAGGAGTTTCGATGATGTCTATGATAGAGATCATGACATATCCCATTACCATACAGAACTGAACCTAACTGGGTCACACAAACAAGGGTTTGAATCTGGTGATCATCAATTGAACTGATCTAGTTCAATTGATCTGAATGAGATTCAATTAGGTTCAAGGAAATCGTGCTAGCACTCGATTGAACCTAACGTTCTTCTTTTACTATCATAAATAAGTTGTCCTGACTGAGCCAAAGGAGTTTGTGCTCAATCAGAGGCCTTCATATGGTCTGAACTGGAGGTTGTCCAAGTCAGAATAGGTTGTCTTATTTGTAAGACATTACCTGCCATTTTTGGTCACCTGCCATTTCTTGTTCTTTGACTTTGGTCAAAAGTCTACCTTTGACTGGTCAAACGTTGACCATTGACCCTTTGACTTTTGACCACATGTCATGCACCTATTGGAGAGCTGGTGGGGGCCTGTCCCCCTGCCAGAACCTGGCAAGGAGAAGGGCGCACGCCAAGGGTGGCGTGAGCCCAAGTAGGAGGCGCCTAGGAGTCCTTGTTGGACAAGGACTCCACCTCCCTTTTGGATTCCAATCAGAGTTCTACTAAGAATCCAGTTTGACTGGTCTTAGGCGCCCTCTAAGGAGGAATCCAGGGGTCTCTATTCCAACCAATCAGATTTAGATCTGATTTCACAAAGGGTTGTGATTGGTTGAGAGGAAGAGGAGTTGGATCACAAGAGGTCTATAAATAAGACCCTGCGCCCAACCCTAATTCCAAGTAATTGAGATTTTCCCACGCCCCAAGGCTGCCTCTCCCCTCCTTCCTCCATGCCAAACTTCTCCTCCTTCTCCTCTCCACGTCCAAAAGGTTTTGGACTTTGGTTGGTGCGATTCCAGATCAAGGAAAGGCGATCAAAAGCAAGAAGGCTGCGCTGCTGCAAAAGGACGACTGCTGATCTTCAAAAGAGTTTTGAAGATCCTCCAGATCAGATCCAGATCTGAATTTTTGGAGGTGTGATAGAGAAGAAGAGGATCTCCAGATCCAACCCGAGTGGATACCGGTAGAGGCCAGGCGCTTGCGTGGCTAAGATCCAGAACCTTCCGCTGCAATCAGGATCATCTACAGGGTAATAGGATTACCCAAATCAGGTAAATTAAATTTGATTTAATTTATCTTATTTTATTTTATTTATTAAAATAATAAGAATCAGATCTGAAACATATCAAGATCTGATTGAGATCAAGAGAAAAATTTTTGAAATATATCTCTTGATCTAATCAGATCTGGACGAACCTGGACCGGGAAATCAGGATTTCCCTTCAACTGGTATCAGAGCCATGGTTCTAAATTGTTTAGATCTGATTTTAATTTTATTTTAATTAGAAAATAAAGTGATTTCAGATGTCACATGAGATGTGATCAGATCTGAAATCAGAAAAAATTAAAATTAAATGATTTGGATCTAAGATTAGAAGATATGCATGACTAGTTCTAGAATAGAATAGTTCTATAGAATAGTTTTGCATGTTTTGATTTAATCTGATTAAATCATATTTTAGATCTTTTATTTACTATTTTTTGATATTATAAGTGTTTATAATAACATCTGATAAAATAGCAAATAAAAATTATTTAATTTTAAAATATCATATGAGATATGATTGATGCATGTCTAGACTAGTTGTAGAATAGTTCTACATAATTATCTAGATTAGAATTTATTTTGATTAGATCAATTTAAATCTAATTTTTTAGATTATTATGAGATAATTTAGATCTAAAAAACATGCATGATTTGATACATGAGATGTATGCAAAATATGCCATGATTAGATCTAATTTGTATATGAGATATATGATATAGATCTATAAACTGTTTTGTAGTATTGACATGTTCCTGATTAAGGCGTTCCTCTTGGCCGTCCGGTCATAAGAACGAAGAAGGGTTTAAAGGCCCTCTCTTCCCATTCGATGGGGTGTTCTTATGATGTGTAGGGGTGCTGCGTGTTCGTCCTTAATCAGAAACCCAAAACTTACTTTCTGCAAAACCCTAGATCCTGAAACCCTAGGATTTATTGTGCATATTTTGTTTATGAACCCTACTTAATTAAGAATTAAGTTTATGGAATATTAATTAGGTCTAAAATTGAGAATTTCAGATCTAAGACATATTCATAATACTGGGTTCGGGCTTGGGTAGCTCAATTAGGTCTAAGCGGTTGATCAAACCGAATCAAGAGTTGGTTAGATGGGATCAACAATGCTTAAATTGACCAGCCTAATAGGATTAAGTCTGGGTCAAGATCGAGTCACGATCAAGCAAGACCTAATTAGGCTCAGAGGTTAGAGTCTGGATTGTAGGCTAACCCAATTGGTTCTGACTCAACAATTTGGTGTCTAAGGTAAGTTTGGCACAGATACGACCGACTGGTTTTTAATTGGAAGCTACTCGACCTGAATGCGTTCTTGTACGAGTTAATGGCATATTCCTTCCACCGGTCTCACTTACCTGGCCATATCTGTTGACACAGTTCTGATCTGAGGTGGTCAATAATCCGAGCTAACCCATGCCACTAGGTTAGTCATAATTGTTATGACTAAGCCAAGTCTAGTTTAATGAGACCTGAATCAATTCTCCCTAAGAAAAGATTAAGTCTGAGGTCTTCCACCATTGTAGATGTGCGGGCCCTTCCCGGGGTTGATTGTTCTCGGCTGGATACAGTGGCTCAGTTGCACCGGGAAGATGCAACCATGTCTATTAGGCATTGGATGCTATGGGCTGGAGGATGAGTTGGGCTCAATATTTCGGATACGGTGAGAGACTCAATTAGGAACCCAGTCTATGCAAATGGTGGGTCTGACTTAACTAAGGAGTGGATCAATATTCGGATACGGTGAGATTCATGAATTAGAGACCAAGTTTGGGTGCACCATGATTAGAGAATCATTGAACAAGAGTTGTTCACTCATTGGCTAACCCATCACCAATAACTGTTAGGTGAGGTGATGAGTCAGTTGGTGAGACCGCACCACCCACTAGAAATCATTAATCGTGGAGATTTTCGCATCTCTACAGAGGGAGTGTAGGGATCCGAGAAAATAGTGGGAGATAATTTGTTTAAAAATAAAATCCCTAAACAAATTGGTCAAGTCAAAATTACAGTATCTAACTAGAATCTTTGACTCTCTACAGGAAAATGTCTGCGTCCAACCCATTGGCACGTATCCTAGGACACACATAGACTGACTGGACCCAATTATAAAGATTGGCTCAGGAACTACAAAATTGTTTTGGGTTCAGAGAAGTTAACCCATGTTTTGGACCAGGACCCTCCCACCTTACCAGCTCCGTCCATCCACTTGAACAGAGAGCGTCTCTGGAAAAATGGATTGACGAAGATAATAAGGCCAGATATTACATGTTGGGCTCGATGTCTGATGAGCTCCAGCGCCAACATGAAGATATCGGGACTGCTCGCCAAATGTTGGCTCACCTGCAGGAGATGTTTGGTGAACAGAGTCGCGCAGCCAAATATCAAGTCACGAAAATGACTTTTTAAGGCTAAGATGCGTGATGGGCAGTCAGTCCAAGATCACTGTCTGACAATGATCAAGGACATGGAAGAGCTTGAGAAGCTCGGTGTGAAGTTGGACTTGGACTTGCAGAATGATATTATTCTGCAATCCTTGACTGATGCATATGGGCAATTCATCATGAATTACCACATGCATAAACTTCAAAATTCCTTGGCCGAATTAATGAATATGCTGGTTACCGCTGAGCTTTCTATGAAAGGTTCTAAAGGCTCAGTTCTTGCTATGGAACGGACTTCTTCCAAAAGAAAGTCTTATGGAAAGAAAAAGAAGTCTGTGAAAAAGCAAAAGGTGGAAGGATCAAAGAAGAAGAAGGCAGAGCCGAAGAAGAAGGCCGATGGCAAAGGAAAGTGTTTCCATTGCAACAGCGACGGCCATTGGAAGCGGAACTGCCCTACTTACCTGGCCACCCTGAAGAACAAGAAGGAAGGTCCTTCTGGAGGTATGCTCGTTATTGAGTCTAACCTTACGGTTTCTTCTGCATCCAGTTGGGTGCTTGACTCTGGTTCTAGTGCTCATCTGTGCACTTCTATGCAGGGTCTTGAGGATAGCAGGAGGCTGAGGGATGGAGACATGATCCTACGCATCGGTAATGGAGCAAGAGTTGCTGCAGTAGCCGTGGGAACATACCCTCTTCGATTACCATCTGGTTTAGACTTAGTTTTGAAAGACTGTTATTATGTGCCTGCAGCTAGCAGGAATTTGATTTCTGTTTCATGCTTAGCACAAGAAGGTTATGTGATCACCTTCTTTAAGGACCATTGTAACATTCTTTATGAAAGAAATAAAATTGCAAATGGTTTCCTTATTAATGGTCTTTATCAGCTTACATATTGATGTACCTGTTTTAACTATCGAGCAAAACGTGAATGCCAAACGACCTAGGGATAGTCCAAACGACAGATATCTATGGCACCTGAGATTAGGTCATATAGCAGAAGATAGGATCAACAAATTGGAGAAAAATGGGCTATTGAGTCCATTGACTTTTGAGTCATATCCAACTTGTGAATCTTGTCTTCAAGGCAAAATGACTAAACTCCCTTTTGTTGGACATGGGGAGAGGGCCACAGATCTCCTTGCCCTAGTACATACTGATGTGTGCGGCCCATTTGATGTGCCGGCTAGAGGCAATTTTGTCTACTTCATTACCTTTACCGATGATCTGTCTAGGTATGGGTATGTGTATCTTATGAGACATAAGTCTGAAGCTTTTGAAAAGTTCAAAGAATTCAGACATGAAGTAGAAAAACAAACTGGAAAAACCCATTAAGGTTCTTCGATCAGATCGAGGAGGTGAATACCTTAGCCGGGAATTCCTAGACTATCTTAAGGAAAATGGCATAGTCTCTCAATGGACTCCACCAGGAACACCTCAACTCAACGGGGTTTCAGAACGGAGAAATCGGACTCTATTGGATATGGTTCGATCCATGATGAGCTTCACAGACCTCCCTGATTTTCTTTGGGGACATTCATTGTTAACTTCAATTTATCTACTGAATAGGGTTCCCTCTAAAACCGTTCCTACCACACCGTATGAGATATGGCACGGTAAGAAACCAAGTCTGAGTCATCTCAGAATTTGGGGTTGTCCGGCTCATGTCAAAAGACAACAAGCGGACAAGTTAGAGTTTAGGTCCTTTAGAGCTCGATTCATAGGATATCCTAAAGAGTCATTAGGATACTATTTCTACATTCCAGAAGACCACAATGTGATTGTGAGTCGACATGCCATCTTTCTTGAAAAATAGTTTATTCAAGATAGCGGCATTGGAAAGTAGATTAAGCTTGATGAGAAAGTCTCACAAGTAGAACGAGCTAAGGACCAATTGGAACCAAATCAGGTTGAGCCAATAAGAACACACTACCTCCTCCACCTCGTAGATCGGAAAGAGTTTTCCGTCCCCCTGAAAGATACTTAGGTATTATTTCAGAGGACGTAGAGGAAATGTTCCTCATAGGTAATGGTGCTCATGGTGATGATCCCAAAACCTACAACGAGGCGATATCAGATATCGACTCCGAGAAATGGCTTGAGGCAATGAAGTCAGAGAATTGACTCGATGCACTCAAACCAAGTCTGGACCTTGGTAGATCCACCAGAAGGTATAGTACCTATTGGGTGTAAATGGATCTTCAAGAGAAAGATTGGTGCAGATGGGAAATGTGGAGACATTCAAGGCTAGACTGGTGGCAAAAGGTTATAGTCAACGTGAAGGCATTGACTATCAGGATACCTTTTCCCCAGTAGCTATGCTAAAATCCATCCGCACATTGCTTGCCGTTGCAGCCTATTTCGATTATGAAATATGGCAAATGGACGTGAAAACGGCATTCCTTAAATGGATATCTTGAGGAAGATATCTATATGGAACAGCTGCTAGGTTTCACATCCAGTGATACTGATCACAAGGTTTGCAAGCTGCAAAGGTCCATATATGGACTTAAGCAAGCATCTCGGAGCTGGAACACTCGTTTCAATGATGTGATCAAAAAGTTTGGTTTCATCAAAAATGAAGAGGAACCATGTGTTTTCAAAAGGGTCAGTGGGAGCGCTGTTGTCTTCCTCGTATTGTACGTGGATGACATCCTCCTTATTGGGAATGATATTCCCATGTTGACATCAGTCAAGATGTGGTTGTCCAAGGAATTCTCCATGAAAGACCTAGGTGAAGCATCCTTTATTCTAGGAATTAAGGTCTATAGGGATAGACCGAATAGGATGCTAGGACTTTCACAGAAGATGTACATAGAGGAAGTACTAAAGAGGTTTAGTATGGAAAACTCTAAGAGGGGATTAATACCCTTCAGACATGGTATTCATCTTTCCAAGAAGATGTGCCCCAGCACACCTGAGGAAATAGAATGCATGAGCAAGATCCCTTATGCTTCTGCAATAGGGAGCCTCATGTATGCCATGCTATGTACACGACCTGATATAGCCCATGCTGTGAGTGTCACAAGCAGATATCAGTCAAATCCAGGTGAAGAACACTGGACTTCTGTGAAATGTATCCCTTAAGTACTTGAGAAGAACTAAGGATATGATGTTGGTCTTTGGTAGAAACTCCAAGTCACAGACTCGGATTCATGTCCGATATAGATGATCGAAAGTCGACATCTGGAGACTGGTAAGTTCCAAGAAACGATCATTCCATCTCATCCGCGATTACCTTGAGTTACGTTCAAGAGAGTCAACTCAGATAATATTACAAAGCCGTTGGGCCAGCAGAAGATCGAAGCCCACCTTGAGAAGATGGGACTTAGACTTGTAGCCAATTGGCTTTAGGACAAGTGGGAGATTGTTAGATATATGTGCCCTAGAAGCCAGAATTGGCTGACACTTGTAATACACTTCTAGGGGCAAAATTATAATTTTGACTATAATTAATAAATGGGTTATTTTCTATCACATATGTGTATTTAGTGTCTGTGATACATCCTTTGAGTTAATGGTAATGATAATTCATATTTTCAAGAGTTGAAAATTTAAGACATGAATAATCATTATTAACTCATAAAAGCTCCCGACCATAGGATCATCACGAGGATGGTGATTGATCCGGAAGGTTGGTGTACAATCGCTTCTCTTTAGTAGATGAGTCTTGAGTCTACGGTGTGGAGACACCGGAGCGAGAGTACAGGTACTCGTTAGAGAACGAGGGCACTGAGCGTGACCACCTCGAGTAGTCATTAGGGAAGTCTACCTTCTCGTCAATGACTGACTCGATGCTGCAGTAGTGTGTCTGGTTCTTTGACCTGAGATGCATCGGCAGTTCACCTTGAGGGTGTTATAGTTTGACTACACCATTACTCGGTCTCCTAGCCATATGGAACCCTGAGGTGTATGTTGGCTATAGAGCATGTTCATTGTAGGAACTGGATTGCATCAAGATGGAATCTATCTACCTCGGTGGTAGAGGAGCAGCCCTATGATGAATCATGAGAATCAAGTCCAGAAATCCATGGCCATGGCAGAGTGAAATAATAGAAAGAGTTTCTATTTAGATTTTCACATTGGACTCGAATCGAATGATTACATCATATGACAGAGACTAGGGTTTGACGAGTTTACCTTAACCCTAATCTGATCGGGGCTCAAGATAGAAGAACTTAATCACACAGGTAGCTGCACCAAGAGGTTCGCATTCAGCTCTGATGGGTTGCCACCATATACTGCTAGGTGTCACTGGTGGATTTTGGGAGCAATTAGAATGATTTAGATGATCGATCATTCTAGCTGTTCGAATCAGAAGAGTTCTGATCCATCGAAAGGAGTTTCGATGATGTCGATGATAGAGATCATGACATATCCCATTACCATACAGAACTGAACCTAACTGGGTCACACAAACAAGGGTTTGAATCTGGTGATCATCAATTGAACTGATCTAGTTCAATTGATCTGAATGAGATTCAATTAGGTTCAAGGAAAATCGTGCTAGCACTCGATTGAACCTAACGTTCTTCTTTTACTATCATAAATAAGTTGTCCTGACTGAGCCAAAGGAGTTTGTGCTCAATCAGAGGCCTTCATATGGTCTGAACTGGAGGTTGTCCAAGTCAGAAAAGGTTGTCTTATTTTGTAAGACATTACCTGCCATTTTTGGTCACCTGCCATTTCTTGTTCTTTGACTTTGGTCAAAAGTCTGACCTTTGACTGGTCAAATGTTGACCATTGACACTTTGACTTTTGACCACATGTCATGCACCTATTGGAGAGCTGGTGGGGGCCTGTCCCCCTGCCAGAACCTGGCAAGGAGGAGGGCGCACGCCACCCTAGGCGTGAGCCCAAGTTGGAGGCGCCTAGGAGTCCTTGTTGGACAAGGACTCCACCTCCCTTTTGGATTCCAATCAGAGTTCTACTAAGAATCCAGTTTGACTGGTCTTAGGCACCCTCTAAGGAGGAATCCAGGGGACTCTATTCCAACCAATCAGATTTAGATCTGATTTCACAAAGGGTTGTGATTGGTTGAGGAGGAAGAGGAGTTGGATCACAAGCTTAGGTCTATAAATAAGACCCTGCGCCCAACTCCTAATTCAAGTAATGAGATTTCCCATGCCCCAAGGCTGCCTCTCCCCTCTTCCTCCATGCCTAAACTTCTCCTCCTTCTCCTCTCCACGTCCAAAAGGTTTTGGACTTTAGGTTGGTGCGATTCCAGATCAAAGAAAGGCGATCAAAAGCAAGAAGGCTGCACTGCTGCAAAAGGACGACTGCTGATCTTCAAAAGGAGTTTTGAAGATCCTCCAGATCAGATCCAGATCTGATTTTTGGAGGTGTGATAGAGAAGAAGAGGATCTCCAGATCTAACCCGAGTGGATACCGGTAGAGGCCAGGCGCTTGCGTGGCTAAGATCCAGAACCTTCCGCTGCAATCAGGATCATCTACAGGGTAATAGGATTACCCAAATCAGGTAAATTGAATTTGATTTAATTTATCTTGTTTTATTTTATTTATTAAAATAATAAGAATTAAATCTAAAACATATCAAAATCTGATTGAGATCAAGAGAAAATTTTTGAAATATATCTCTTGATCTAATCAGATCTGGACGAACCTGGACCGGGAAATCAGGATTTCCCTTCATAAACGCACAGCACCCATACATGCTATAAAAATACCCCATCGAATGAAAAGTGAGGGCCTTTAAACCCTTCTTACTCTTATGACTGGATGGCCAAGGAAAATGCCTCAATCAAAAAATTAAACTATGCTACAAAATAATTAGATCTAACATATATATCACATACATGATAATAGATCTAATCTACATGTGCTTTGCATATATCACATATATCAATTTTCAAAATTACATCTAAAGCATCAGATCTAATTATATCTCATATAACATTTGAAAATAATATAATCATATCATAATATAAATTTAGATCTAATCTAATCTAGGTTTGGAATTGGAACTTGGTTCTAATACCAGTTGAAGAAAAAAGTAGACTAGTGCCGCAGTATCGACCTGATCGAATCAGATCTTACAATAAAAAATTTTAAAATTTTCTACCTGATATGATCAGATTTGATAGTTCTTAGATCTGATTAGATTGATCTAAAATTAAAATACAAAAAAGAGAATAAAAGCTGTGATATCAAATGTCATCAGATTGGGTGAATAGTTCACCCTACAGCGGTGATCTGATGCTATTCAAGATTCCGACGTTAGCCGTGCATGTGTCCAACCTCTACCAGCATCTACTTAGGTCAGATCTAGAGGTCTTTTCCTTCTGAATTTGATCTTGAAATATCAGATCTGGAATCTCTCTGGTATGCCTTCGATTTGATCTTTGACAGTAGGATGTTCATCACACAAACAAGATCTCTTTGACGCAGTCTTCATAGCAGTAGCACTCAACTTTTGATGGCTGATTCGCCCAACCCCTTGGGCATGGAGAAGAGGGAGAGGAGGAGGGTGAGATGGCATGGGAGATGGATGGAGAGGCAAAGTGGTGGCATGGTAGTTCAATTGACCAAACACCTTTTATCAAGGGTCTATTTATAGACCTATGCGCAACCCTAGAGTCCTAGGACTTTAAGCAACTAATTTGCTTAAAGCAGAAGGACTCTCCTTCAATTCCATGCCCACTATCAGATTTCTCATTATTTTGTCACACAAAATATAAGGAAAAATGATGCTACATATTGGGATAAGAAGGCTTTAGGTGTAGAAGAATTATCTCCCTAGAAGTTTGAACAATTCAAACTCCATCTATGCTTATCCACTAAGGGTGCATGCCAAGAGGGGACCTCTTGGCATGGGCCCTCTTTCTCCATGCAAATACTCTCCTGGGGCATGCACCCCAAGATAATCTCTAGGGGGCGTATGCCCCCTCCCTTCTTTCCTACAAAGACTGGGTCAAAAGACCCTTGTCCTGATGTCCTTTGCATGGGATTAAGACAAACCTTGATCTCATCAGGATAAGCCTTGATTTGACCAGGATAAGTCTAGTCAGACTAGGACAAACCCATACAAGATTTCTGGATGAGCCAAATCAGATTTGACTAAGTCCAGACCAACTAGAAAGTCCATAGGAGGAGAAAGTTAGGTCCAATCATGTACTAGCATGATTTTTCTGAACCTGACTAGATCTAATCTAAATCAATTGAATCATGTTGGTCCAATTAATAACATCCAGATCCAAACCCTTATTTGTATGATCCAGTTAGGTTCAACTCCATATGGTAATGGGACATGTCATGATCTTTATTATTGACATCATCGAAATACCTTTCGATGGGCTAAAAATCTTCTAATTCATCCAATTAGAATCGTCGATCATCAAGACAATTCTAATTGATCCTAAAATCCACTAGCGACACCTAGCAGAATATGGTGGTAATCCATCAAAATTGAATGTGAACCTTTTGGTGCAACCAATTGTGTGATTGGATTCTTCTATCATGAGCCTCGATAGGATCTAGATCAAGGTGAACTTGTTAGACCCAATACCTGTCATATGAATGAATCATTTGATTCGAGTTCGATATGAAATCCTAATAGAAACTTCTTTCTATTATTTCATACTACCACGGCCATGGATTTTAGAGCTTGATCTCATCATCATCATAGGACTATTCCTCATCTACCAAGGTTGATAGATCCCATGTTGGTGTGATCCAATTCTTACAATGAACATGTTATAGCCAACATATATCTTAGGATTCCAAATGACTAGAAGATCGAGTTATAGTGTAGTCAAACTATAACACGCTCGAGATGAACTATCAATACACCTCAGATCAAAGAATCAAATACACAACTACAGCATCAAGCTAGTCATTGATAAGAAGGTAGACTCCCTTATGACTGCTCGAGGTGGTCACACTCAGTGCCCTTATTCTCAATAAGTATCTATACTCTCGCTCCGATATCTCCATACCGTAGACTCAAGATACATCTATCCTAAGAAAGTGATCATACACCAATCTTTCAGATCGATCATCATCCTCGTGATGATCCTACAATCGAAAGTAATTTATGAGTTAATTATGATAACACATACCTTAAATTTTCAACTCTTAAGAATATGTTTTATCATCCCCGTTAATTCAATATATGTATCACAGGCACTTTATATACAATGTGATAAAAAAATAATTTTTTTATTAATTATAAATCAAAATTATAAAAATATTTTTAGAAAGTATTTTACAACTGTCGGCCAATCTGACTTCTAGAGCACATATCTAACACAGCCAATCTGTATTCTAAGGTATACATCTAACACACTAATAATCTTTGCACCTATATAGTAGAAGCTCACCCCTTATGTTAGGTTGCTTAAGCCCTTTTTTTTCAAGTTCGACTTCTTAGAAGAAGAAAAGACCTGGTGTATGGTACCTATTTTGTCACAGTGATTTTAAGTTAGCCATTGACATATACAAGAGAAGTTTTCTAACTTTCAAAATTAAATATTGCAAATCTCTTATACTAAAAGATAAATATTGCAAATCTCTCATAATACTTTTCGTTAAATAATTCATGGAGCAAAGGTAGGACTTAATCATCTTTGTGTAAAAAGGATATAATGAAAGAAAAACTTTAGGATATTCGGACCTGCCTTTATGATTTCATTGCGATTTCTATTCACAACATCTTTTAGGAGGAAAACAATGCTGTTGACTAGGTCACCTCCAATGTGGCTAAGCACACTGGCAACTAGACTTGGCATCAAGGTTAGACTTGGCCCCGAGTCTTATAGGATATTTTATTTTTTGACCTTTTTGAGTGTATTCATGCTAGATCGGTGTGAACACCCACTTGAACCAAAAGAGAAAAAACTTCAACAACAATAAGGACTTGAATTTTGGTGGCAAGAACATGATAAAGGGAAGAGAGGGAGAAAGGCTGTCAATAATGGAGATGGCAATCAAGGAAATGGTTTTGATTCCAAATAGGAGAGTTAAAGAGAGGGATTGAAAGAGATTAGAAAATTTCTTAAAGGTGATAGGGAGATTAGAATAATCTTGAACAGATGAGAGCGATCACTTAAGAAGAGAGAAAGTTTAGTAGATGATTCAGGAGGATTACCAAACTTAATGTGGATCATTTTAGCCACTATAGATAATGTTGGATTGGGTCCAGGAGTAAGATCTGCTACATTAGGAAGCTGAGTACAAGACAAAATATTGAAGGCTATAATTTGATCATTTGATGTCTAATTTTGATGATCTTTTTATAAAGAACAGAGAAGCTTTCAAGATCTATTCTATGATGCCACTTTGTTGCCCAGGTATGGCTACCCAAGAGGGGGGTGGAAAAATTAGGTATTTTAAAAAATAAATAACTAATGTGCAGATTTGAATGATTTAAACTAAGTAATGTGCATATAATAAATAATATAATTTTAAATATAAAGAGTAATGGAAAGATAAAAGATATAAAGAATAACAATAATAAGCATAAACACAAATACATAATTTTTATAATGGTTCGATGCCAAACTCAGCACTTACATCCACTCCCCCAGTAACCATAAGAAAATTGAACTGTAATTCACAACTAGAATTATAGTCCAATTATTTTTTGGGCTCATAATTGATTTTTCCCAAGTTACCAACCAAAATCATACAAGATTATTTTCTGGGCTCATAATCAATTTAGTTAGTTTTTTTCGGATCACCAACCAAAACTTCATAAGTGATTATTTTTCTTTGGGCTAATAATCAATCTTGATTAGTTTTAACCTTGGTTTACTAATAAAATCACTACAAACATCCAACTCAAGGCTTGAACCAACCCAAGTTTCTCATCTAAAAAAACTTGAAATACAATTAACCCAAAAATGAATACAAAAGATTAAGTTTAGAAAAATAAAATTTTTTTGAAGAATCGAAAGAAGTTTGAATGATAATAGTTGAATGCTTGACTTTTTCTTGAATGCTTGAGTGATACTGAGGCTCTTTGATTCTTGACTTGATTAATTTTTTTACTTCAATTCACTCTTGTTCTTACTTACTTGAGGATGACTTATAGTGGAAGGATAAAGAATAACTCTAAAAATAACTTCTCTTTTCTTTTCAGCTCATTCCTCTAGCTTTTTCAATGAATACTCAATAAACTCTCTAAAAGCTTCTCTCCAATACTCCAAAGCTTTTCTTATATATCATAGAAGTTTTCTCTCATTTTAATTCATCTAGGAGATCTTCAGAAAGTGATCTAGTCATTAGAGACAAGAAAATAATCGTTGGAAGATATATGGGACAAAAAGACTGTAAATCTATAAAACTAGCTATTATTGTGAACTTAGTTGACTAACTTTCTCTAAGTCGATTAAGTCTTAGTCTGTTCAATCTGACTTAGTCTACTAAGTAGACAAAGCTTGAAAATCTGCTTTCCTATTCTACTATTGTTCTCTGAGACTGAGCTGACTAACTTATTAACTGAGTCAACTAAGTTTCTTAGATCCTAAAATTTATCTTTTCTATGCTTTTTATATTGTGCTATTGATGCATGCTAATCTATAGCTATGGCAAGTGCATCAGTCAATCAAGTAATAAAGTAAGCGAGTAGAGTATTATTCCTAGAGGATTGAAAAATAAGTACTGAAAAGCTCTTTCCTATGCTTTATTTAGAAGACCAATTTATGAAAATTAAAAAATAAAGAATGAAATAAAAAAATAATTAAAAATTATAAGAAAATAAAGAGAGTGTAATTATTAGGATTTTAAACTTAAGAGCAATAGGTTACTAAGGCAATCGGTTTACCAACTCAGTTAATATAATATTCAGGTTATTAGGTTAATTTTATTTCATGTGATGATGAAGTCTCCTAGTTTATTCACTACTCTTTGGTCCAGGCATAGCAAAATTATCAATATTTATTAACTACCCTTTGGTCCAGGTGTAATTTAAATAAATATCAATGCATTAAATTTTGTAAAACTCTCTAAATAAAATATGTTGCATCCAAAGCGCACTAAAATTTTCGCATGCATATGAATTCTAATTCGATTCATAATATAAGGTATATAATCAAGAAGCAATAACATAGATGTACTTGGTCCATATCATCTATGTTCATCAGATCAATTAGAAGATGGTTAGTAATCTAAAAGCATTAAGATCAGATCTATATACTCCTCATGAATAAAATTTAAAATTAAAAATAAATTATACTGAATATTGCATCAAAAGAGTGGCTACACCTTAGCCTTAGTAGAAAAAAATTTAGTTCACGATAACAAGTTTAAAAATAGTAAATAAAATAAAAAATATGAAGAAATTAGATTGTTTATTCGTTGAAATTGGTTGTCTGTTGCTCTTGGTGTGGAGAACTCGATGAAGAAGAAAGTTGCTTTATGTACCGATCTTCGAAAGAAGAAAAGAAGAGGAAAGAAAAATAACAAGAATAAAAACTCTTTCTCTTCTCTTCCTAAACCTCTCTCTCTCACTATTCTCTCTATTTCTCTCTATTTTCTCTTTATTTTCAACTCTCTATTTTTCTTCTCCGCATCCTCCCTTTAGCAACAGTAGGTAGCCCCTTTTAAAAAGGCTAAGAGATGGATTTTCGAAAGAAATCCTAACCAAATTGGATTTAAAACTCTTAACACAAGTTAAATTAAAACCCTGGACAATTCTGGCCTTTAGATCAGCATCCAATGGATCAAAAACCACTTAAAAATTTATTTTAAAAACCCAATTCAAGTCAGAATTAACCTTAGCCATCGAATCTTCTTGATGATTAAATTAGGATCGTTTGATCGCATACAAGAGTCTTCAGATTTCTAGTTAAAATCGGTAATGCATCTCCATCGTTGGATCTCGATCGAGAGTTGCATCCACCATTCATCAGTGCATAGATTTTCCTCGTTCAATCAAATCCCAGCGAACAGCATCTATTGGATCTAGCAAAATTCCTAGAATACCCTCTGTAGACCATGCATGAGCCCGATGTTGCATGGACCGTCGCTTCCTTCAGCCATTCGGAGTGTACTCATCCGCGTGAAATCCTCGAAATGCCCTCACCTAGTTACTATAGTGGTCCACCATGCACCATAAAAAATCCTAACATCAGTGCGATGTAAGCAGAACATCAGCAGGTGGTCGGTCTGGTTCTGAGCACAATCGAATTGGATGGTCTGTTGAGCCAATTTTTCTAAGCCGATTTGAATCGAATCGGCCAACATTTAAAAATTAATTTATTATTTTTTTATTTCCATTAAAATTTAATTTTGGGCTCATTTGAAGTTCGTTTTGCTTGAAATTTATTTCATCTAAATCAGAAAAATAAGATCTTCATATTGGTGGCCTTCTTTCATACACAAAATTAATAAAAATATTAATTTTTAAAAATAAATTAATATATTTTATAATTTAATATTTTTATTAGTGTATTTTTATCACTTATCACACCCTCCAACTTAGTCATTCCTAGTTCCTTAGCAATGCTTTATTTAATACTATGTTTCAACAAGATCATCCATTAAAAAGATAAATCTAGAGTTAAAGGTCAAAAAGTTTAGAAAATATCACTAACTAAGTATTGAGCTTTAGAAGCAAATTTTGCAGTCGGTATAATTAAAAACTTTCTTAGAGTACATCAAAGATCTACAGCACTTATGTTCGTGATGACTAACGTAGCATTTTAGTATTAATTTAAAGGACAAAAGTATCCTCTCTTATCACCTATTTTGGTTAATTTTCTATATATTTTCAATTTTAGACTCATGAATTAAGGTAGCTTTCAGACTGCCTCTTTTTTTTCTGTGCTGAGCATCCTGACCTTTCCTCCATCATTTTACATGAATCTCCATACTTCACCTAGGTGCAGAGACCCAGTTACTAGGCTTTAGATAATCCACATATACTCTATCTTTTGTACTTTATTTTTAGGCAGGTAGCTCTTTCCTTAAATTTAAGTTTTTTTTATTAGAATATATATTAATTATCAATTTTTAAAGATAATTGAATCCTCAGTTGGCCTTATAATCAATACCTACTTTGCTTTGTTAGTGTGCATATGCAATTAGAAGTGCTAATAGTCTTTTGATGACCTAAGTAGGCTGCTAAAAGTCTGATCAACTAATCTACTTCTTTAACTCGTTACATTCATTAGTAGATACTTCTATCTTTTATCACTTGTCTAATCTATCTTGCTTAAGATTTTCTTTTTGGCACATGATTTTTTTTTTTTAACCCCTCAACTTATTCTACATTGTCTCAAAAGAGAAAGAAAAAGTAAAGGTGCAATTAAGAACAGAAAGAAATACACCTGATTTGGTTCAGTCTGATTCTTTGAAGCTTTGAAATTTGGCTTGAGCTCTCATTGATTTTTCTCTACAAAATTGAAAATACACACCAAAGCAATAAAAGAGCAATAATAAATTACTAAAAAAAAAAATTGATCAAAACTAAAAAGAAAAGAAATAACCTATCTAGTAGTTCTGATTTATAGTCTTCAGCTTGACTTTCTTTGAGTTCTGAGTTGAATCAAGCCAGTGCTACTTCAATTAGAATACTTTCATGTTTGGTTGAGCTCTCTTTCAATTGGACATTGCTAGCTTTCATAGTCTCAAACCTATTTTCTATAGAATTCTCATATACTGAATTATCAATAATATCAATTAGAAAATAAATTTGATTATCATCAGAATGTTTAGTATCTTTGAAAATATTAAAAGTAATTTGTTCATTTTGGATTCTAAGTATTAATTTTTCTTGTTGAACATCTATTAAAGCTCCTCCAGTAGCTAAAAAAGATCTCCCTAAGATAAAGGATACATCATAATCTTCTTCTATATCAAAAATAATAAAATCAACAAAAAAAATAAACTTGTTTATCTTTACCAAGACATCCTGCACTATACCTCTTGGATATTTGATGGATCTATCGACTAATTGAATAATAATAGTGGTAGGCTTCGGTTCTCGCAGACCCAGCTTTCTGAAAATAGAAAAAGGCATGAGATTAATACTTGCTCCTAAATCACATAAAACTTTATCAAAACTACAATCACCAATAATGCAAGAGATAGTAAAACTTTCTGGATCTTTTAGCTTCTATAGTAATTTATTTTGAAGTATTGCTGAGCATTCTTCATTCAAATTTATTTTTTCATGCTTTCAGCTTTTTCTTATTTGTTAGAATTTCTTTGAGAAACTTGGCATACCTAGGCATTTGAGTGATAGCATCTACAAAAGAAATATTAATATATAAATTATTTAAAATTTTAAAAAAATTAAAAAAAAAAATTATCTAGATGTTGTATTTGTCTCTCTGAAAATGGTAGTGGTGGCACGTAGGACTTCACATTTGGATCGATAAATTATATACCTGGAGACCATCCATCTGCTAGTTGTTTTGATGACTGATGAATTTTAATTAATGGTTCCTTATTTGTAGTTGGCTCTTCAGTCTCATTCTTCTAATGTGTCTCCTCCAGCTTTTTACCACTTCTTCAAATGATAGCATTGACTAGCTCTCTTGAATTGATCTCTGTGTTGCTAGGCAAGGATCCTTGAGGTCTCTCGAAGATTATTTTAGCCATTTGGCCTATTTGCATCTCCAAGTTTCGAATTGCTGCTACTTGGTCCAGCCTAAGCTTGGCTTCCAAATTTTTTATAAAGGCTTCTTGGTTTTGCATGAATTTGACCATTAGCTCCTCCATGTTGGACTTCTTTTCAGGTACTTGGAACCCCGGGGGTAGCTGTTGTGCTGCATTTTGATTGCTCCATGAAAAATTTGGATGCTTCCTCCACCCTTGATTGTATGTGTTGGAGAAGGAATTATTTTGTTGCGGCCTAAAAAGATTACCAACATAATTAGTTGTATCGGTTTCTTTAGCAAAAGGATTACCTATCTGGCAGTTGCTTGTATCGTGTCCTCCACACAAGTCATAAGTGATGCTCCAAACATGCATAGCTATTCCCTTCAAGTTGTTGACTTCGACTCTAAGGGCTATAATTTCAGCTAGTAAGATTGACATGCAATCTACTCCCTGCATAGCTACTGGTCTTTTTAGCATCATGCATTCTATTTGCCACTGATAGCTATTTGATGTCATCTCATCGATCAGATCAAAGACTTCTTCCTCCATTTTTTGGTTAATGGTTCCTCCTGCTGCTGCATCAATCATAGAATGATTAGTAGGAGATAAACCATTATAGAAAGTTTATACCTGAAGCCATATGGATAGTTGGTGATGTGGACATCTCCTCAGCAGTTTCTTGAAATGCTCCCAAGCTCATATAGTGTCTCCATGTCCATCTGTACAAAAGAAGTGATATCGTTGTGCATCTTAGCAGTCTTGGAAGGTGAAAAGTACTTGGCTAAGAATTTTTAGGCCAGGACATCTCAAGTTGTGATAGAACCTACAGAAAGAGAATGAAGCCAACTTTTAGCTTTTTTCCATAAAGAAAAAGAAAATAACCTTAATCTAATAGCATCATCTGACATCCCATTAATTTTAAAAGTATCATAAAGTTCAAGAAAGATAGAAATATGGGCATTCGGATCATCATGCACGTGTCTACTGAATTGGATAGTTGATTGAATCATCTGGATCATCACCAATTTTGTTTCAAAGTTGTTTACTCGCACAGACGGTCTCCTGATGCTCGAAGCTACATCGACTATAAATGGTGTGATGTAATCATTTAATGGATGATGTGCTGCTCAAATAGCTTCATGCTGTCCCTCGGTCGCCATATCCAATCCTAGATTGATATCATTAGGATCTTCAGCTACCATTTTCCTTTCTTGTTGTAGTCTTCTGATGGTCCTTCCTATTTCTAGATCTAAAGATAGTAAGTTACTATATCCAATACGTGTCATGCACTGAATAAATTTAAAAATAAAATAAAAATAAAAATTTTAAAAAATAAAATTTTAAAGTAAAGCTATGATCAAAATTTTAATATTATTTTAGATACAATCCCCGGCAATGATGTCAAAAACTTGATGTGTGCTAATCTATAGCTATGAAAAGTACATCAGTCGATCAAGTAATAAAGTAAGTGAGTAGAGTATCATCCCTAGAGGATTGAAAAATAAATATTAAAAAGCTCTTTCCCATGCTTAATTTAGAAGACCAATTTATAAGAATTATAAAAAATAAAGAATAAAATAAAGAAATAATTAAAAATTATAAGAAAATAGTGAGAGTGTAATTATTAGGATTTTAAACTTAAAAGTAATAGGTTACTAAGGCAATCGGTTCACCAACTCAGTCAATATAATATTCAGGTTATTAGATTAATTTTATTTCATATGATGGTGGAGTCTCCTAGTTTATTCACTACCCTTTGGTCCAGGTGTAGCAAAACTATCAATATTTATTATCTACCTTTTGGTTCAAGTGTAATTTAAATAAATATCAATGCATTAAGTTTTGTGAAATCCTCTAATTAAAATACGCTGCATCCAAAGCACACTAAAATTCCTGCATGCATAAGAATTCTAATTCGATTCATAATACAAGGTATGTAATTAAGAAGCAATAACATAGATGTACTTGGTCCATATCATCTATGTTTATCAGATCAATTAGAAGATGACCAATAATCTAAAAGTATTAAGATTAGATCTATATACTGTTAGATATATATTCCCTAGAAGCCAGAATTGGCTGACACTTGTAATACACTTCTAGGGATAAAATTATAATTTTGACTATAATCAATAAAATAGATTATTTTCTATCACATATGTGTATTTAGTGTCTGTGATACATCCTTTGAGTTAATGGTAATGATAATTCATATTTTCAAGAGTTGAAAATTTAAGACATGAATAATCATTATTAACTCATAAAATGCTTCCAACCATAGGATCATCATGAGGATGGTGATTGATCTGGAAGGTTGGTGTACAATCAATTCTCTTTAGTAGAAGAGTCTTGAGTCTATGGTGTGGTGACATCGGAGCGAGAGTACAGATACTCGTTAGAGAATGAGGGCACTAAGCGTGACCACCTCGAGTAGTCATTAGGAAGTCTACCTTCTTGTCAATGACTGACTCGATGCTGTAGTGATGTGTCTGATTCTTTGATCTGAGGTGCATCAATAGTTCACCTTGAGGGTGTTATAGTTTGACTACACCATAACTCGGTCTCCTAGCCATTCAGAATCCTGAGATGTATGTTGGCTATAGCATGTTCATTGTAGGAACTGGATAGCATCAAGATGGAATCTATCTACCTCGATGGTAGAGGAGCAGCCCAATGATGATCATGAGAATCAAGTCTAGAAGCCCATGGCCATGGCACAGTGAAATCAAATGATTACATTATATGACAGAGACTAGGGTTTGACGAGTTCACCTTAACCCTAATCCGATCGGGGCTCAAGATAGAAGAACTTAATCACACAGGTAGCTACACCAAGAGGTTCTCATTCAGCTCTGATGGGTTGCCACCATATACTACTAGGTGTCACTAGTGGATTTTGGGAGCAATTAGAATGATTTAGATGATCGATCATTCTAGCTGTTCGAATCAGAAGAGTTTTGATCCATCGAAAGGAGTTTCGATGATGTCGATGATAGAGATCATGACATATCCCATTACCATACAGAACTGAACCTAACTGGGTCACACAAACAAGGGTTTGAATCTGGTGATCATCAATTGAACTGATCTAGTTCAATTGATCTGAATGAGATTCAATTAGGTTCAAGGAAATCGTGCTAGCACTCGATTGAACCTAACGTTCTTCTTTTACTATCATAAATAAGTTGTCCTGACTGAGCCAAAGGAGTTTGTGCTCAATCAGAGGCCTTCATATAGTCTAACTGGAGGTTGTCCAAGTTAGAAAAGGTTGTCTTATTTTGTAAGACATTACCTGCCATTTTTGGTCACCTGCCATTTCTTGTTCCTTTGACTTTGGTCAAAAGTTGACCTTTGACTGGTCAAATGTTGACCATTGACACTTTGACTTTTGTCCACGTGTCATGCACCTATTGGAGAGCTGGTGGGGGCCTGTCCCCCTGCCAGAACCTGGCAAGGAGGAGGGCGCACGCCACCCTAGGCGTGTGCCCAAGTTGGAGGCGCCTAGGAGTCCTTGTTGGACAAGGACTCCATCTCCCTTTTTGGATTCCAATCAGAGTTCTACTAAGAATCCAGTTTGACTGGTCTTAGGCACCCTCTAAGGAGGAATCCAGGGGACTCTATTCCAACCAATCAGATTTAGATCTGATTTCACAAAGGGTTGTGATTGGTTGGGAAGAAGAGGAGTTGGATCACGCTTAGTCTATAAATAAGACCCTGCGCCCAACTCAGATTCTAATGCAATTAGAATAGAGATTTCCCATGCCCCAAGGCTGCCTCTCCCCTCTTCCTCCATGCCTAAACTTCTTCCTCCTTCTCCTCTCCACGTCCAAAAGAGTTTTGGACTTAGGTTGGTGCGTTCCAGATCAAAAGAAAGGCGATCAAAAGAAGAAGGCTGCACTGCTGCAAAGGACGACTGCTGATCTTCAAAAGGAGTTTTGAAGATCCTCCAGATCAGATCCAGATCTGATTTTTGGAGGCATGATAGAGAAGAAGAGGATCTCCAGATCCAACCCGAGTGGATACCGGTAGAGGCCAGGCGCTTGCGTGGCTAGATCCAGAACCTTCCGCTGCAATCAGGATCATCTACAGGGTAATAGGATTACCCAAATCAGGTAAATTAAATTTGATTTAATTTATCTTATTTTATTTTATTTATTAAAATAATAAGAATCAGATCTGAAACATATCAAGATCTGATTGGGATCAAGAGAAAAATTTTTGAAATATATCTCTTGATCTGATCAGATCTGGACGAACCTGGACCGGGAAATCAGGATTTCCCTTCAACTGGTATCAGAGCCATGGTTCTAAATTATTTAGATCTAATTTTAATTTTATTTTAATTAGAAAATAAAGTGATTTCAGATGTCACATGAGATGTGATCAATCTAAATCAGAAAAATTAAAATTAAATGATTTGGATCTAAGATTAGAAGATATGCATGACTAGTTCTAGAATAGAATAGTTCTATAGAATAGTCTTGCATGTCTTTTGATTTAATCTGATTAAATCATATTTTAGATCTTCTTATTTACTATTTTTTGATATTATAAGTGTTATAATAACATCTGATAAAATAGCAAATAAAAATTATTTAATTTTAATATCATATGAGATATGATTGATGCATGTCTAGACTAGTTGTAGAATAGTTCTACATAATTGTCTAGATTAGAATTTATTTTGATTAGATCAATTTAAATCTAATTTTTTAGATTATTATGAGATAATTTAGATCTGAAAACATGCATGATTTGATACATGAGATGTATGCAAAATATGCCATGATTAGATCTACTTTATATATGAGATATATGATATAGATCTGATATTGTTTGGTAGTATTGAATGTTCCTGATTAAGGCGTTCCTCTTGGCCGCCCGGTCATAAGAACGAAGAAGGGTTTAAAGGCCCTCTCTTCCCATTCGATGGGGTGTTCTTATGACGTGTAGGGGTGCTGCGTGTTCGTCCTTAATCAGAAACCCAAAACTTACTTTCTGCAAAACCCTAGATCCTGAAACCCTAGGATTTATTATGCATATTTTGTTTATGAACCCAACTTAATTAAGAATTAAGTTTATGGAATATTAATTAGGTATAAACTTAAGAATTTTAGATCTAAGACATATTCATAATATTGGGTTCGGGCTTGGGTAGCTCAATTAGGTCTAAGCGGTTGATCAAACCGAATCAAGAGTTGGTTAGAGGGGATCTGAAGGGAAATCCTAATTTCCCGATCCAGGTTCGTCCAGATCTGATTAGATCAAGAGATATATTTCAAAAATTTTCTCTTGATCTCAATCAGATCTTGATAAGTTTCAGATCTAATTATTATTATTTTAATAAATAAAATAAAATAAGATAAATTAAATCAAATTTAATTTATCTGATTTGGGTAATCCTATTACCCTGTAGATGATCCTGATTGCAGCGGAAGGTTCTGGATCTTAGCCACGCAAGCGCCTGGCCTCTACCGATATCCACTCGGGTTGGATCTGGAGATCCTCTTCTTCTCTATCACACTCCAAAAATCAGATCTGGATCTGATTGAAGGATCTTCAAAACTTCTTTGAAGATCTGCAGTCGTCCTTTTGCGCAGCAGCGCAGCCTTCTTGCTTTTGATCGCTTTCTTTGATCTGAATCGCACAACACCTAAATCCAAAACACTTTTGGACGTGGAGAGCAAGGGGAGAGAGACTATGGCGTGGAGAAGGAGGGGAGAGGCAGCCTTGGGGCGTGTCTAATAGCATTCACTTCACTTAGGATTAGGGTGGGCGCAGGTCTTATTTATAGACCTCTTGTGATCCATCCTCTTCCTCTA